>WBMY01005579.1:96351-119536 GCA_013397315.1 Donacobius atricapilla | reverse complement strand
TCTAAAAGATTAAATCTTTAAGGCATTACAACTGTAGCATGATTTGTTGAAGAAAGTACACCCACATTACAGATAATGAAATAAAGTTTTAGTTCTCTCCTTAATTAAAGCAATTTCTAGTCACTGGCATCAGATTCTGATTCTGCAGATGAAAACTAGGTTCTTTACTATCAGTAGGGATAATCTGGAAGGGTGGCACTGTTATCTCAAAAAAGAGAAAGAGAATAAAGAATGCATCATGATAATACAAAGGAAGCAATAAAAAGGGGAAGCCATGAGCCAAGATGTTGTAGAGACATAGTATATATTCATTCATGCTGACAGTTTTTGCTGATGGAGTGAAGGAGAGAACTGCAGAGCATAACAATCTGTATTTTTCTTCACTGGACTGTAGTAAAGAGTGATTCCTAATACGGAACAAATTCATTAATACAGTTCTTTATATTGCCATCAATAGTCAGGACGTTATATTTAATCCTTGAATTCATGAATGTAAAAATAATAATTCTAGGCTGTGGAAATTAATCTTCTGAAGTATACATATTTAAGAGTCTTTAATTATCTGTTGTATCCATAATAAACCAGGAGATTTTACTGAAAACTATACATTAGAGTTTAACTGACAAAAACCCCTAAGCTTGTCTAGACACTGAAGTGCATCTCACTTTCTGATTAACATGTTTGCATACAAGAAGAAGCAAGTATCTTTGTAAGCCTGACTGATGGCTGGAACAAAGCACTGTGGCTTTCAAACATACAAGATCTTTACTAAGCAAGAAAAAAGAGAAAAAGAGAAAAGGATTTTAGGTTTTATTTCTTTCCAACATTCTGACCAGCGGTACAACTCCTTTACATATATCTACTTCCTTCTCTCAATAGAATGAAATGCTGAAAGAGAAAAATAAAAAAATGGGACTTGCTCATCCAAATTCTTTACTAAAACCAGATATACCAACTTCTGATTTTGTGTATTCTACCAAAAAAAAAAAAAAAGTGAAAATTAATTCTTGTGATCTCCAGTGTCAGGGGAGAAATCATTTCCTTTCATCACAGAAAATGAAGACATAGCTGTCTTTAATCCATGAGTTATGAAAAGCTTTGATCAAAGAAGGAATATCCAATAAAAATCAAATTAAATTCTATTTTCTGTTGACTCACATTGCCTTCTCAAATATTTTGGAATCTATTATATGCCAGTATTGCAGCTATTCATTACACTGCCCACTTCTATCACATTATTTTTAATCCTCCACCTTTTTTTGGTTAAACACATGATCAAAATTAAACACAGTTTTCACAGTTTCAGTATCTGATGTTTCAGACACTGATTTGCTTTCAAAATATTTCACTGTTATCTTTTGCCAAACAACTTTCCTGCAGTCATGGGTTTGGTAAAAAATATCTAACACTTGAGCCAAAGCAAGAGCAAAACCATCTTAGTTCAAAGCATAACTGACATTTACATTGGCCAACTTTTAAAGCAGCTATGGCTTTACTGAATAAAAATCATGTTATTAGAATGCACTAATAAAAGAAAAATAATACTTTTTCCATCGAGCTCCTGTTCTGGTTACCAGCACAAGCTGCTATGTTGATGTTCTTAAAATTTGAACACGGGGATTTGTGAATTGCAATTATAATTGCACTTACATCAATATTCCAGTTGCATCACTCTGAAGTACTGCAGTAACTTCACTGACAATATTAAAGCACGAATTAAGTACTAAAGCTTTCATACACAACAGTGCCATGCACGTGCAACATCCAAGTAGCAACGAAAATGTAACAACCATTCAGATTCCTCAAACCTTAGCAATCATTAGTAGCATCCAACTCTAAGAAGTAACAAACATGCTGGCCTAAAAATGTTCCATGCTTCAAAGCTACACAAGTCTTGATGTCCAAAATTGTGAGTGTATCACTGAATGATAGATAATATCCTTGCCATCCCAACAGACAATAAGAGAATAAGCAACAACGCATCTTCATATGGGAAAGTGTAACATACCTGCTAGTCGTGGATGTCTGATATCTAGAAACACTGAAATAGGGAGATTGAAGGGAGAAAAATACCCCACAGCGATTACTATCAGAGCCACATGAAAGTCCCACTACTACACAAATCAGCTAGTTATCCATATATATCTGTATTTCCTCTTCTTCACTTTTGCAAGTACAATACTAACAAGATGATGGAAAGAAGACTTTGAAGAGTAAAACTTCTAAAAGATATGCTAATCTTTTAATTTAATTTAAAAACTCTCCTGAGACTGTTAGGAATCTATTACTGCTGGAAATGGAAAAAAAAAATCTGTTCATCATCTGAACGTGAAGTGGCTGTGACATACTGTGAAGCCCTGGCAGAATGAAAGCTCCACCTTACCCTATTCACTGCTCCTTTACCAGCACTATTTGCACGTACCCGAGTGCTCCCCGTGCTGCCCACCCAGCAGCCCACACTGTATCAGCAGGCATCATGTTTCAGAACAGCTGTAAAGCTTTGCTGGCCTAACCATGCTCAACAGATCTTAAGGACAAGCTTAACTCTTCCGACAGCAAAGCCATGGATCAACCGGCACCATGTCAATGAAAGGAAGCTCGTGTTGCATTGTGGTCTCTGCTGCATTTGTGCACAGTCATGCCTGTGGAAAAGCCTTCTCCTGTGGCCCTTGTAAAAGGGAAGAGACACTTAGAAAAGTCTCTGCCAGTCATGAAGCCTGAAGACCTCACTGTAGCTTTGGAGCTACTTCAGTCATTGAAAGTGATTTACATGAACTAAAAATAAGTAGGCAAAATCTCCAGTCTCTAAGGCTCATGCTGGATCAGCAATGTTTGCACACTTTCTCCCCCAGCCATGGAATTCCCAGCTCTGGACATAATCCTGCATTTTCTGTTAGTTTTCCTGAGACACCTGGGAGAGGGATCTGGCACCCGTGACAAACACTGCTACTCTGCTGAATCTCCCCTGTACCACTGGTCTATCAATTCTGGGGACAGAGCAGTCTGAAAACATTCTTGTCCCTTGCAAAACCATAGATTGCGACCTGGATCAGTTCTGAGGAAGGATTCTGTGAGCATGGATTTTACTAACTTCTGAATCTTAAACTGTAGAAAAGAATTCTTCTGTACTGAATAAAGAACTGTCAGCATAAGAAAAATTCTAAAAATATAGTCAGTGCTAAAAAATAAGTATTCTTCTAATTCAATTTTTTGAATGCCCTAAAAATGACATTGTATCAAACAATAGTTTTATACATGTGACAAATATACACAATTTATTGTGTTTAACATGCAGTATAACTTTACTTACTGTTCTAAAGAGTATAACAGATGTATTTGTATTATCTTGGTTTATTTGGTTTGAATTCAACATTTTTTTCTGATTTCTCTTAGCCTGCATTTGCACCAAATACTACTTCCGATAAGATGCCTAGGGGTTTTTTTCTGAT
Organism: Donacobius atricapilla; assembly: GCA_013397315.1. Taxonomy (NCBI): domain Eukaryota; kingdom Metazoa; phylum Chordata; class Aves; order Passeriformes; family Mimidae; genus Donacobius; species Donacobius atricapilla. The sequence continues at coordinate 116,087 of WBMY01005579.1, read as the reverse complement.
TAAATGAACTTCAGAAACAACTTCTTACCTTCCCACACCCCCAAATGTCTTGCTTGCAATTACTAGTAGCTGTTCCTGCTGTTCTGTAACTGTGTTTTTACATTTTATGTAAAGTTTAATGAGCCAATAGAGTGTTGGGAGCGATACTATGTTACAGAAAGCAAGCTAGTAAATAAATTTTAGTTCGATTTTCAATAGCTGAAAAAGAGGACTCTAGAAAGTTGGCTGAGCTATGTGAAAGGTTTTGTGTAACACATTACTCGGACTATTTTTATTCACTTTCAAGAGATGAGTAACTGCCCAAGCAGAAGCCATAGAATTATGCAAGTTCACACACCAGTGAAAACATTACATTTGTCAAAGTAAGTTTGACTGTTATTCTTAGAGCATGAGAACAAAAACGAACACAATTTTGTGCTTCACCTCCTAGAAATGCTGGCTTAGTACTACAGTACAAAATATTATCTGGGTTTATTTCCCTGCAACATTTCTTATGTACCAGAGAAGATTTATGTAAAAAGACTAAAGGGTGACAGAAACAGCCACTACGATTTCCCTTGAGAAGATAAAGCCAAACACAAGTTAACTTTTTAATATATTTCATTGGCCAAATGGCATTTGTGAGGTGACTGAAAATGAAAATAATTATCCAGGCAATTCACAGGAGAATTAGGGTGCTGACACAAAGCTCGAAGCCCATTTCATAATAAAGACTCCATATTTCAGGAAGTATTGATGCACTGTGTATGTCCAGGGACATTGTGAAAAGCCAGGAATTTTAACTGCTTTTAAATTCAATAGAAATGGGAATAAGCCACTTGAGTATTTTGTCCTTACTGAATATACTGCTTCATCTCAAAAACATTAATCTGCGCTTTGTCCTGTGTATGACAAAGGCAGCTTATCACAAAACAGGACTATTTTTCAATTTATATGCATATTATATACGGCATACTATGAACACTGACACAGACTCATATATAAACACATCAAGTATTCAGCTGATTTCATGCAATTACATGCAAAATAATAGTCTATAGAACCACAAAATGCCTAACTATGACAATTAACAAAGAATGAACCATAAGGAAAAATTTAGATGGTGCTAGTGATGGGGAACATATTGTCTCCCAGAAATTATTTTGTCACTAATGAAAAATAAAATAAACACCCTTCCTTAAAGATGCGCGTTATTTTCCGAGTATGGTACATATATAATGTCTAAATGTGGCAGCATATTGGATCATTTGAGATCACCTAAATTGTTTTTAGAAAGTAAACGCTTCTGAGAAGTTCTCAAACTATTAAAGCACCATATAAATCCAAGAAACTCCACATATAAGGCACCCAAGGTCTGATTCCCAGATCTCATTTGTAAGGACCCAGGCAGCTAATAAGCCAGGACCATAAGGCCAAGGAAAGGACCTGCAGATGCAGTGAGAACAAGGAAAGGAGGGGAACAGTGAAGTGGCTAGAGCACCAGCTGCTCCAGGGGAATTTCTAAGCTTTCTTGTGCACTACCTGTACCTCCTGCAAAGGTTTCCCCAAGCATACACTGAGGCAGACACCATCACAGACTTAATTAAACAACAGAAAATAAATTTAAAAAAAAAAATCCCACTGTGCCTTTCCATTTTTTACAGCAAAGGAGGGAGGAAGCTGGAAAGAATCAGGTCCTGGGTATCAACGAGAGTAATGTGGACAGTTCCAGACCAGGAAACAGGAAAACTGCAATGGCAATCTCCTGCTCTAGAGAAGAATTAACAAAATTAAAAAGCTTTTTATTCCTTTCTCTCTATGCATCTTATCACACAAAAAATAATAAAAGTGTATACAGTGATGCCAGTCATGGGAAATGCTTGTAAAAGCACAGCAGTTTGGGACATTTGAAAATAAGCTTGACAAAGCATTGCCAAGACCTTATGCAGTAAAATTTTATGCAGGATCATCACAGAGGGTTTAATAAGCCTGATTTCCACAGTTGACGCCAGAGCTCTGTGTTGACTACTATATGACTACTTTTATAATACCAGCATAAACAACTGCAACTCCATGCTTAGATCTGTACGCTGAATTCATAAAGAGGCATTTATTAATTCATAAATACTTGTGATTAGAAATGACCTATTTACTGATAAAAGTTCATGAAAAGACAACCCAATGAGTTCACCACCAAAAATACTAATATCAGTTCATAAATTTTCCTTCAAACATCCATCCTACAGACCTAGAAGAAAATTCCTGTCCTGCTCAAAACCAAAAACAGATTCGTGTCCACCATGAGAAAGACAATCATACTAACCTTTTACTTACTCTTGGTGTTCCTTACTGCCACTTTCCGGCTACAATGACAGCCTGCTACACCAATGTCTTAGAAAATAGCTGGTTTACACTAAGACAGACCTGCACACACAACTGCTTAGTGTGGTGCGGCTGGCAGGTCTTCCTGGCAGAAACTTGCTGCACAGGGTATCATTCCTCATAACTCCTTTTCTTTCTCATGTTATCCCCTGGAAATATTCAAGAATGCCTGGAATTTTTATGCAACAGATATAGAAAAAGATAATTAAAACTTCAACAATTGTTATGTGATAAAAAGCACCATGCTGTTTCTGTTTTCAGCAAGATTGAAAAATCAGAATCAGAGGAACACCCCCAACCCCTTTTTGTTTTGAGATGAATAGGCTCACAATCACAATTGTTGTTTTCCAAATAAACTCTAACCTTACACGTTACAGAGAGTATGAAACTCCCTGAATACTTTAGTTCAACTGCACCAAGCTGAAATGCATGTTACCCTTTTTCTCTTTTCCCTTCTTGTTCCTCCTCTGTCACTGAAAAGAAGATTTTAGAAATTCAGTTGAGAGGGGTCCGAGCACAGGATAATCAAATCTACAAATCAAGACAGCTAATAAGATATGAAGTTTAACTCCAACAGAATTTAGTCATTGACAGCAGGAGGCCAGTGAATATACCCAAAATATGCTGTATTTGGACCAGTGTTGTCAATTCTGGTCTCTAATCCCAAAGATGACATAGTGGAACTAGAAAAGGTAGCTAGAAGGGCAACTGAAAGGGCAATGAAATGGCTTTTGTACAGAAAAAAAAAAAATTAAAATACCCTGGAGAGAATAAGCTTCTTCAGTTTGGAAAAGTGACAACTGAAGGAAGATTTAATCAAATCACAAACTGCTATTCACCAACACCTTAGTATGAGTGAATAATCTTCTTCCTATTCAACACTAGCAAGGAAAATATTAGTCACTGCTTTTATAATGCAGAACATAAGAATTAAATGATACTATCAAGATGTAATTTCAAGACACAGAATCACTAAAATTCTTGTCTTAGCGAAAATCAGCCATTCTTTTACATTTCCTACAATCCCTTTACATTTCAGAAAGTCCCTTAAGAAAGTTGAACAATAACTTGAATGTTTTCAATGGATTATGTCTTCTCCTCCATCAAGTTCCTCTTTTTTTCTTGCAGTGAAGTGGAGTTGGAGAAATACACAAAGTCCTAGGGTATAAGGTAAATGTTAGGTTTCCAGTCATGCACCATCCCCTGGCCTCTTCACCCAAAAAGGCAGAACCACGACTTACTGAAAAAAACTGCATATTCAAGGAAATTAAGGACATATAAATCCAAGCTTGTTTAAAGAGTGGGCGAGTTGTCCTGTTCTCCTGTGTGAATAAATGTTAAAAACATTAAACAGGAAGGATTAATGAAAAGATAAGAATGAACACAGCTACAGATAATTGCACTGTCAAGAGGAAAGACAATGTCTGGATACCTACTGATTTCCCCGGTGTACCCAGCAGCCCCTATCAACCACCTCCCTTGAGCACATGCAGCCAAGAGACAGATGTCCATCAGGATAAAAGGAGTAACATGTTTGACTACACTTTTCAGATGTTAAAATTGATACTATCAGCTCATTGTGATGAAGCTATGCATCAGTTCAGTTCATCTGCAATACGAGCACACTGGGGAAAACGTTGTTTAAAAGAAAGAAAAGTCATTGACATCTAAGAAGGACTACTTGTAGAATATTTTATTTATTTATTATAACATTCACTCATGTAAATTCAGCCATATCCTAGGGGAATACAATTATTGCAGGTTAACATGCAGAAATTAACATATGCTTTTATTTTTCATGCATTTTCAATTGGCTACCTTCAGAATACCTGACTTCCTAGCACAAAACATACTAATTTTCTTGGTTTTCTTTTTTTCTTTAATGGAAAGGAGGAAATAGAAATAATGAAACAATAATAGAAAAACCAACAATCAAACTTGATGAGCCATAAGTTGATGACATGAAAAGATAAAGTCAGTGTAAGCATCAAGTACATTTAAATTTCTGTCTCATGTCTCTTCTACACGTTTGATGAGCTGGCAATAATATCCTGGATTTCATCTTACAGTTGGTGAGCTTCAAGCTACCCTTTCCATAGAACAAGTTACATAAACACAGTTTCTGTACTTCTTCCATTTCCTCTTTTTGCAGCAGAGGAGGAGAATTGTGTTACTTCTAAAACTATTTATTTTATTAAATAAAGTTTCAGGAGTAATACAATTCTTCTTTAGTGAGGTAAAAAGAAGATAGTGATCTTGATTTCCATTTCCTTTTACCCTGGATTCTCATCTAGTAAGTCTAAAGATTCTTTTTCCAATTATGTACTATGCCTTTCCTTGCCTAACTTGTTCTGAATTCTTAAATGCTTTGAACACCAGGTTTTAAGAAAAAAAAAATTCCCATTTTAAATCTTCTGGGAAATGTCTCCATGAAAAGAAGGCATGGTGCCTAGGCCCTAATGTACAGGAATTATCCCTACAGATGATTCAATTTAAAGGCAATCATTCAGATTTTAATTATGAAGTCCCTCTGCCTCTCATTTTGGAGAAACTTTAAAATACTGCATTTTGATGCTTTTTGAACATGTACTTTCCTTCACATTTGAGAAACATATAATGAGTTTATACACCCCAACAATGCCTGAAAGCAAATACCACGATAGCTTGATGGAAAGAAAACCAACAGTGAATACACACAGAGGCTGATATGCTGGCCATCATGGTCTGTTGTTGGAAAAATGTGACATTTTCAATAATATGAGGAGTACTAAAGTATTCAAACAAATGGAACAGATGAGTTCAAACAGTACAAGCTTTGCTCAGATGGACTGACTGAATTAATGAGCGTCTGACTTCTACTCACATCATATTGATTGTAAGATAACAAATGTGATGCTCAAACCTCCAAAGAAAGAGCTGGTCTTTTCCTATTGTCCTAGTCTGCCTGAAGCATTGCTTTTCTTATGTCATCATATAAGGCAAGATTTCTTGTTTTTTTAATTTCTTAATATTTTTAAAGGAATGTACTTGAACTCAGGTTTCCAAAATAATACTGACTGGAAAATAGGCTCAAGAGTCTCTCAGGAGTGCAGAATCTTCTCAGAAGCTGGCTGTGCATTCAAAAATGTGGATATTCACATAAAGAACTATCAGACCTGAGTGCAAAAAATGGGTAGTTGGAACTTTGGGTATATTAACCACTACAACTGAGCTACAAAAGCAAAGATTTCTTACCTTACACTAGAATCAACAATCCTTATATGCCATTGTAAAATTACCCAATTAATTTCTCATGCATGGAAATAAAATGCCCCATGAATCTTTTTACTGGAAAGGAATCTCTATTTAAAAATGCTAGTGAGCATGTATTTTTATAAATGGGAGCTGATGGCAATTATCATCCTGGATCTGATTTCTTGTTTGGCCTTATGTATTTGTTGACCTCCACAGAGAGGTCAGCTATTCCAGTTTCTTAAAGGCATGAATTTCTCATCAAATAACATTAAAGAACTTTAATTTTTCCTCATAGCTGCAGGCTACCCTAGCAAATGGATTTAGAGCGAGTAGAACCTCATTTCAGTCGGATGCCACAGGAGAAGAGGCTTTTATGTATATTCAGTTTGTTTACTATTTCCTGATGTTTAATTCTACATGAATGGGGAAGCATATTTTCAAGCCATAGAAGATCTCCCCTCAGCTCATAGCCACAGGACTTCTGGACCATGGTGGAATAAGTGACATTTCCTTTCATCCAGCTTCATTTTACTTACCCTCCTGAGAAAGGAGTCTAAATTCAGAAACCTTATTGGACTGCACAGTAGCCAACACTGTGACTAACAGCGTTCATACTTGCACAGAAAAGGATTAAAATTTAGTCTGTGGAATTTCAGTTCAAGTCAGAAAATTAAGAATCACTGTCGGGATTTTTACCCCGACATTCCCCTAATTAGGAGTTTTCTGTCTCTCAGAGTCCCGTACCAGGGTTGAAAGATGAGACAGATCTTGGAGCTCAGTCTTCAAAGATGTTTATTCTATTTCTTATCTCAAGGTCTTACAGGAGTGTCAGCACATTAAGGGAAAACGCTGCTACAGGAACACGGACGCAGGGAGCAAAGTCGTTTTAAAGATTTCTAATCCAATTAACTGTAAAAACATACTATATTTACAGTTTTGTGCCAATAACTATCACTTATTCTAAACACGCAATTTCTACCTCGATTTCATTCTACCAATGTCTTTGTGCCACCGTCACAGCAGAAGATGGAGTAGACGAAGAAAAAGAAGGACATGAGACAATGCCCCAAATCCTCCATCTTGCCTCAATCTACTTCCATACTAAAAACCCAAAAGTACAATTTTGTGAAAAACTAAACTCACTCTATTTTAAATCTTTATTATTTCTTAACTCATCTGTAAGTGTTGGAAGTTTTTCCCATGGACTAAGGTCAAAGACTGTGCTTTCCTGGGGTCTGTGCCAGGGTCTCTGCCAGGGTTTCAGACCGCCCAGGGCAGCTTGAGGGGTTTTCCACCTGCCCTGGACTCCAACAAATCACTGCATCTAAAAATTTCAAGTACTGACAAATGAAGAAAGTCTTGAAATCAAAAGAGTTGCCGAATTTAATGAAGATGCATTCACAACTGTTTATGAAAAAAACCAGAAAGTTCAACATGCAGTCAAAAAAACAAGCATAAAAGGATGTGAGATCACTTGAAATTTCCTATATAGGGTCTTAAACTTATCTTTAACATTTCTTCAAGCTCTCAATAAATACCAGCATTGGTCCCAGCCTCCTAGGAGGCAATGAAAGCAGGGATGTTGCAGCATGTGTGCTGGTGGACACTCATGCCCCAGAGGAAGTGAGCAATCTGGTCACTATTAGAGGTGAGAAGAAAGAGATGGTTTGTGTCTCCTCCAAGGCCTTGTGGATTCACAGGCCTCCGCCTCTGGAGGTAGCAAAGGCAGAGCAGTCAAAGTCCAAAATTATCTAGGGGGGAGTCCCATGCAGAAAGGGGCTGGAAGCACATGACTTCTGGCTAAGTGACTGGAATGAAACTGCAGAGAAGGACTTGTTGGACACCACGTTGACCGTGACCAAGCAGTGTGCCCTTACAGCAAAGACAGTCAGTAGCCTCCTGGGAGTTGATCATTCCCCTCCACTCAGCACTGATGAGCCACAGCTAGCTCCTAAGGCACACTGCTGAGCTTCCAGTATGAGACAGTGGGTCTTGCTGTGAGTTTTTGTTTTGGTTTGCTTATCTGAAAATGATTTGTAAAGAATTGACATCAACATGCCAGGAGATGCTGCCTTGTTTAATAGTAACTTGGCAAATGCTGAGATTCTATGTGTTTCAGCCATAAAAAAGATTGTTATAAACAATTGTTAAATGTTTTATTGTTCTGAATCTAGTTTTAATATTATAATTTACAATAACTGTTGGAGAAGCAAGGCTGGAAAGATCTGGGCCCCCCATGTAAGTTTCTGTTTGAGGTACTCTGCGGCAATCCTGCTAGAAGCAAGATGTCCCATGGCATTACATGTACATGCTTCCTTCACGGACGTTGCAGAAGGGTAGAAGTGACCTAGATCCACTGCCACTGCACACATGATCCTAACCAGCTCTGATACTCACAAGAGGACAGGTCAGTCAAGCTGGCAGGGGACAAGTCTAGATATCATTTATATGATAGTGAGAAGAGAGAGAGTGACCAGCAGAGAGGCTGGAGAGGTTATGGCAGGGATGACTGAGTCCTTGCTACAGAAATAATTACGGTATTATGGTAGCAGTTTCCTCTCTGAACAACTGAGAGGAAAACACTGACAGCATTTTACATAAATAGACAGTATCTGAAGGACTTTTAATTTCACAACAAAAATGGATGACTCTCACCTAACTGTATGCAATTTTCACTTTTCTAGATATTCACTGATGCCTGCCATTGGGAGAAAGACTTAACTAGCACAGCAGTTACATACTAGTGTAGAAAGCATCAAATTTGGATAAAATTTGGTTTTGGCTAAATTTGGATAAAATTTGGATGATGATGATGCACTCATTGACAGATCACCATAACAAGAGCCCTATACTTATCACACTCTCTAGATTCAAAAAGTGTTTGAAGTTACACTGAAAGGCATCTTTGAAATGTTGAAGAATTCAGCATCCAAAGTCAGGCAAAAACTGAGTCATTCTTCAACCTACCAAAAGGGATGACTTATTCTGACAGACTGGAAGCAGCTTTTTGTTTTTGCAAGCTTATACTGCCTAGAAGGCTTTGCATCTTGAACTATACATTTCCTGGACCTAACCCTATTTCTAAAACCTAGTTCCATTTAAGACAGATATGCAGAACCCAAAGGTCAATCAAGACATAGTGGGGTCCAGAAATGCCAGAAGGGATCTATATTCTGTTGAGGGCACAAATCTGACTCTGACATTTCTTTCCACCTGAAGAATTAAATGAAAAAACCAACAACCATTTCTGACATTAGTCCTGTTTTATTTAGCTGAATGGCAGGACACTGTACACATCAACTGGAGATGAGACTTGATGTCTCTTTTTTTAATTTTACATATTTGTCTTTTGTGGTCTGCCACAGAAATGTAATAGAACCTCTAAGTATAATGAAGCATTAATATGAAGGCCATATTTATTCCTGTGTATTGAAAGACCATGTATGTGTTGAGAAGTAAAAAGGAAAAAAAAAGTCTGGAAAGGGAATTGTAGGCTTACATTTTAAGATGATTAAAACATCTCCTTCAACTCTGTTCTTGTTCTGCTATTCCTCAATATAATTGCATTCACTCAGTATTGAAGTTTAATTGCTTACCAATGTTTTCCCTCAGCATGGTAACTCCTGTATGTATGGAATATATCCTCAAGTTTTTAACACATGACCCACGTCCTTATTAGTAGATAATATAAAAATATTTTCAGCTATACTCTCTTGCTTTGAGTATGATTTAATTTTTTCCTCGAAAGTGTTCAACTGGACTCCCATGGTACTTTCTGTTTTTAAAGAATAACTTAATCACCCTAACTGAAAATAAACGGCCATAGAAAATAATCTGTTTCAGAGCTACTGGATCATTTTAATAAAAAGTCTTGCTAACATTTTTTTAAAAACAAAAGGAAAGGAAAATGGATTCTACAGTGTAATTAAAAAGCCTCTCTAAGGCTACTTGTTCATGAAAAATAATTAAAAGGGTCTATGAATCACAGAACCAATAAGCACCTTTCATCACTAAATATATAGTAGGTACTGCAACTAGAAGCTGTCCACATACCTTTGTAAAAGATCCTCACAGATTAATTAAAATTATCAGTTAAAATAAACTATAAGGGAATTAAATTTTAATGCAAAATTACTACTTGTTGGAGGTTGATTAAAGCAATCCTTAGACTATTTTTACTTTAATGAGTGATTTTTAAAAAATCTATTAAGTATGCCCTGCTTTCTAGGCCCCCGGAAAGCTGTCTCATCATCTTTGCTGTGAAATTTCTTACACTTGATTGGAATTGTTCTCCTTGCAATTTGCGTGTTGTCCCTGATCTTTTTGTTATGCATGTCTGGGAGGAGGCCAGTTCCACTTTCTTCAAAATCTCCCATTAGGTACCAGAAAATGCTCACTAGGCAGCCTGTGACCTCCTTTAGCATCCTCCACAGAATGAAGGAGCACAGTTCTCCCCAGTCCCCTCCTCACGCTCCAGGCAATTACTTGGAAAGCCACCTGGGCTCTGCCCAGTTTGTCAATGTCTTTCTCATATTGGGGCACCAAAATCAGACACAGGCAGCCCAGATGTGCTCCAACACACACACACTGCAGCACTACTAATCATTTCTAGTTTCAACGTCATTTGAAAAAATCAGTTTCCTTTCAGATAGCTGGTTATGATGGGAACCCAGCATTAACTCTAAAAAGAAGTTAGAACTGATGTACATTACCACAAGTAATTTTATAGAGTTAGAGAGGAGACTGGGAATGATGCCAACAGTTGATTTTGAGGAAAATAAATCATGTAGATAAAGGAGTGATAAATACAAAGCCTCTTCCTCAAGCAAGCCTGCCAAACTGAATTTATCAAAGTAGCATTTGTCAAGGGAAAAAAAGAAGAACAAGAGCAAACACCAAGTGCAGGAGAACCAATGTGATTTACAGAGGCAGTCAGCTTTAGCCTCCCTCAGGTATAAGAGACGTGATTGCATGAGCAGAATTTCTTTGCCTTCAAATTGCTTTCAGAAGCAGAGACCTCAGAGACTGATGCTGACTGAACAGAAGACCTTTAGGCGAATTATGAAGCAAAAAGCATTTCAGATGCTCAGCAGCTTTCATGGGTTTACTAGATATTGTTTGTAACATGTCTGGCCAGCATTTGGGATACATGCTTTGAATGCTGCACAACCCCGTAGCTTTGAGCACACAGGTGCATTTTAAGTGATGCTGTAAGAAATACTGCAGATTGGAAAGACATTCAGTTCATCTACACAACAAATAATCTCAAGAGCAGAATATGAATTTTCTCTGCACAGATAAAACAACCCAAAGCAGTAGCCTAACAGCACCGGAGTCACCGAAGAATTCCAGAGACACATTCCTGGATAGTAATGACACATCAATACACAGATCACAATTTTTAATAATATTATTTGATTCTGTTTCATTTCTCTGAAGTGCTTCTTGGTTTTGCTTGGGTTTTTTTCTCTTTTGTTTAATTTTCTACAATAATTTCTAGGTTCAGTAGATTCTTGAGATTTTCAAAACCTAAACTATTAATGATTTATATAAATAATGTATTGAGTATTTAAAAAAAAAAAATCTCACTGATCATGTTCTATAATTTAAATTAAAACTTCCTTGCCTGAGAAGTTGATACTTCTTACTGGAATTTCAAAGAACAGTTTTATAATGTCATAGACAAAGAATTTCTAACTGCATGGCAATATCCATCTGTTTTTTCTGCACTTAAGAAAAGTACTTGAGGATAAAAATAAATCTTTTATTTCAAGAAACCTGAATTTGCTATGTTCAGAAAGCATTGGGAATTTTTTACGCACTTACTGTTCATCATTTATAATTTTAAACAATTGACATTGTTGACATTAAAAAAGTGTCAGTGGAAAAGACTTTTCCTTACATTTCAAATACGAACGCATGCGAGCTACTGACGGGTCCTCCATTTGTGAATTCTGTGATGTTTCCGAAGAAATAAAAGTCAACTTTCTGCTTCCCATTTTGCTGCCTGCATCTTTCCTTTTCATACATTTAATATTTACACATTAAAGCATCCCAAACCAGTTTTGAATAAATACACTTCACAATGCTCCCTGCGATTTAGTCAGATTTTTCCTGATTGTCAGACATATTTCATAAGGTCTCTTATAAGCCATTTAAATTCCCAGGAAAAAAAAAAAAAAAGGAAAAAAAAAAGCCATTTGAAACACAACATATGGTTCTCAGACAGATTCTATTAATATAGCTTCACAGGATGCTGGTACATACACATGATTGGGTAATTTCAATATGAAAAAGAATGCAGTGGGTCAGCAACAAAAATCTCTGTGTTCAAAACAAGAATTTTCATATATACAACTCAAGTAAATNTTTGAAGACCGAGCCACAGGTTCCATCTCATCTTTTAAATCCTGGTACGGGACACTAAGAGATAGAAAACTCCTAATTAGGGGAATGATGGGGTGAAAATCCAGACAAAATACCACAGTTTAAAATAATACTAGTGGGGTAGGATACAAAGTTCTGAAATTCTAACCAAGATGTACTTCTTCCCTTACAGTTTCCACAAGGCATATGCTCTATCCCTTCTTTTGTCTGAGTCTCTCATAAAAAGTCAGGTTCTCCCATGCCAATGTGCTTCTCTGTTTCTGTGTTCGCCCTCCTGAAAAGCACAAACTTTATTTTCAGCCAAAACGTGAAATGCAGAATTTTCAAGGTTATTAGCCTTCCAAAACTCTTTGGCTTTTAATGGCAGCCAAAATATTATCCCTATTTTAGCCTTTGATATCTTACCTTGGTATATGCTGATTTTCAGGCAGGATGTTTATGAGTGCCTTGGCAACTTCAGGGTTTGTAATTCTGATTCATCATTTTCTGCTATTCCCAACTTACTTATACTGGGATACACAAGAAAGGAAGACTGGTGTCATGAACATTTAAAACCTGCAACAGAGACTTAAAATTTATTTCAGTAATATTGAGGGATTGGATATTTCCACTGAATTCTCTGAACTTCAATCCAGCAATCCCCAGTTTGGAGAACTCTCACAGTTAAGCATACCACTCAGAACAGTCAGTTCACAACGCTACTTGAATTTTAATTATATTTAAAGATCTTTGGGGAAGTTGCTAGGCATATTCCCAGAGCTTACATTCAAATAGCCATTTTTATGTAAAACCAACTTCTGCCACATACTTCTTAAACTTTGTAAAATTAAAATGATAAAAAAATGGTACAAGAACACAGGAATTCCTGAGGAAGGCTAATAGTGATCAGTCTTTAACTTCAGAAGCAGTATTTGGTCTTTTAGTAAGACATTCTTTATCACCTGAACTAGAAAAGGAACCATTAAATGCTATTACTGTCTGCTTTCTGTGAAATAAATCACATCTTTACAGCCAGCATCTCAGAAACCTAATTTATCTAATCACGTACAAAATGTTAGCTTCGGTATTGTTCTGCCTTTTTTGAAAACATTCTCTGATATTGTTTCCATATTAACATTTTAGGAAAATGTTTATAAATAAACCCTTCTAAAATAAATAGGCTCTGTTCTGTTTCCTGTTTTTTACTGAAGAAAACCATGAGTCAAAACAGAAAAACACTTAACACTGGTGTCTCAATAGCTCTAAGAATTCAGAACAAAGGAGTTCACTCTGTAGAAGCTCACGATGAATCACCTGCAAGACTTTCACTATCATCCCATTGGTATAGGAGAATCAAGAGACTTTAGACTTCCCTTCACCAGCAGAACTATTACCAAGAACCACACTACTGAATTTCATTATTGCAATCTGTTTTCTATATTGAAATATTCAAATCCATATCCTGTGCCAGAATAAAAGAATCCACATATTTGGAGAAAAGAGGACAATTACATAACTGTCACATACAATTGTCTAATTTTTCTGGGGAGACAATCAAGAATCAATTCACAGGCCATCAGCTGACCTAAAGAGTACAGACACATCAAAACTCAGGGTTCTGGGTTAGGCTTTTTCAGATATGAGAGGTGTGATTTTTATTTTTAAGTGGTACCAACTGTCTTGTCAAAGTACATCTGCCCCATTTACACTTGGGCTAAAATGTGACTCCTCTAGAGCAGTCTGGTTAGCTGATTCTCATCTGTAGGTAAAGAAGAAAGACATGGCTCACTTTTCCTTCATCCCCTAACCCACACTGATAAGCTCTTTCTGACAATATCTGTTAGCATTTACTGTTGCACAGTAAATACAGGTTTAATGTAGTATTGCACACAAAGTTATCCTATAATTACAAAGCTTCTCCCAGCCCAGATATGCCCTATTTTACTGAAAGCATGGTTTCACTCAAAAGCTTTCAGAGAATGAAAATTTTAACAATATGTCTTATCTTCTCTCAGAAATGGTTGTATTCATTTGAGAAAGAAGAACCTGGTCTTCAGTTACAACAACAACAACAACAAAACATACAGTAGGAGGGAAATAATTCCCAGTTCCTGAATGTTGCAGATGGTGAAAGATTTAGGTTTCACCTCAGGTGCAGAAACTCCAGTAATGAAGGACAGGTAGGAATAAAACCCAACATTCTTAAAGCCTCATGAAAACAAATCTATTGCTTGAGAAAGTGGCAACTTTGAGAGCAAACATGCATATAAGAAAAGGGAAATGGTATTCTGTGGAGTAGTGGATTTGTTTCTATTCTCTGAAGTTCAGGGATCCTTAAATAAAGATGTTTTTTCCTATTTTATACCTATCAAACAGCATAAGAATCATAGATTTCCCAGCTACTAGAAAGAAATTTCCTGCTCATTCCTATATCACCTGTAATCTCTTCATGCCATGGCCTCTGGCTATTCTTTCTCACAGAGTTATAGCAGCATCTATATACTTCGGTATAAAAAGAGAAATTAGGCCTACAATTATACAGGACACACTTAGGATTACTTTCAGCAGAGACCCAGTAATTTAATTTGGTTCAACAAACCTGTGAAAAGACTGCAGCTGAAAATAAGTTACAGAACACATGAGGAAGATCAAGATGCTGCGAATCACCATGAATAAAGATAGACACATAAACCTGCCAACAATACTTTTAGTCCCTGTAGGGTATTAATAAGATCGGGCTACTTAAAATTAGAAAATTTTGGGCTAATGTGAGTAGGACACTTCAGAGTCCACTTAACACTGCAAAGCTTTCTCTGTTCTGTCTGAACACAGTAAAAAAGATTCATATTGCAGGACAATATGAAAAGCATAGAAAAACTGACCACATAGCAAGCTTTTCAACAATGCATGGAACGCTTCTAGTCTGGACCCATTTTCTCCAAAGAACAGGGCCCAAAATGACCACACTTGAATTCATTTGCAGTTTCAGGCAAGCTAAAGAGCAAAACCAATGAAATCCCGTGAAGTTCTGTTAGACTTCAAGTATAAGAATGGAAACAGCCAGACAAATTGGTGTAGAAATACAATCATCACCTACGTTCCTGCAGCATTTCTCCAATCTCAGGCCCGGCAGACATGGACCCATCACCATATGTATGGTTTTGTTTGCATAACTACTACAAGGGGTTTTTTCTGCATCTTGCCCTAAAGAAGCTTGAAAGCTAGTTGTGTACTGCCCATGCTCTGCTGTCTCACCTCTGAGCATTTCTAGCCTCTCTGTGTTCAGTTTCCTATTCTTCTGTTTTGGTGCATTCCTTTAGAGCCAATATTAATAACACTTTTTAGATCTACTTCTTTTTACATGAAATGTGGGGGACATGCTTCCTGTTTAATAAAAACATAACTTTGATGATGCATATCTCTTCTGCCTTTGAAGTTGTGTTACAAGCTGGAAAACGGAAGAGTTTTTGAACACTTCTCTTACTATCCTACCTCCACCAGGCCTTTAATTGCTTCACAGTTGGCTTTCAGACTCATTTAAAAGAGCTCCTGACGGCTAGGAATTCTTTAAGACTGTTATACAACAAATTACTCATCATATGAAATATGCATTGCATGTGTTTTGTATTGTCACTCTGCAGCCTTGTGACTACAGTATCATCGGTGCTAGTAATACATGTCCTAATGACACTGAAAGGCCTTGGGACTTGTAAGGCTTTGTCTGAGTATGTGTTGGCTTGCACAGAGAGTTGGTTTTGTTGCTTTAGCTATAAAAGCCTAGATGCCTACTGTCTACTTGGCTTTTCTTTTAATTATCTTTGAATAATCACACGGCATAACCATAATTTTTGTATAGTCAGCAGGGACAAGTAGTTAGACTGAGCAGGATTAAATACTTCTGACCCTGCTATAATGATGTCATTTGCATTAGGAAAAAAAAAAAAAAAAGAAACAGCATGGTGTGGCAACAGCAGCCTCAAAAGTGGGGAAATGGGATGAAGTACAAAGGAGTACAAGCACTGTGCCACAGGAGTGGGGTAGAGGATTACAGTGGAGATCCCATGGCTATAAGCAACATTCCTGCCATCAGCTGAAGTTACTAAAAACCTCAGGTCTTGAAAAAGCATTTTTCTTAAGGGCAGCAAAGGGAACAAAGTCCAAGTATCCAACATTCAGAAAATCCACCACACAGATCAGATTCTGACAGACCAATAAAACCAAATGTAAGGTGTGATGCACACACACTTCAGATTTCAAGGAAGGAGAAGGAGAACCCAGCAAAGAGGAGGAAGCAACACGCACTATGACTGTCCTGGTACATGGTATGTGAATGCTGACAGCTTGCTTATACCAACACCACCCACCCAAAATTACAGCTGACAACCTTAGGGACCACTCACCCCATGGTGATAGAAGTTAAACATAACACCAAGGAAAGGACAGACAGGAAGAGGGGTGTCTGTAAGAATTGTAACAATATTGTTAAAAAGAATGTATGTCAATTGCGCTGACCTGCTACAGACCTCAAAGTTCATTTCTTGCACTGCACCGCAAACCGAGTTTTGTTGATTTTGTAGATTTTGAATGGACTAACTGCTAAAACAAGTGTTTATGCAGATTTTGTGTGCAGTCTTGATATCTGGTTCCAAAATCTTTAAACTGGAGAAAAACTGTTTCTGAAAGATGTAAATTTCTCAGGCTTTAAATAAAACTGGCACTGGTAAGGTAGCTCATAAAATTTAATCAAAATTCAGGTTCCCAATTGCAAAGGCTGAGGCAGACACACTGCTGCTCTTAGATAATCTTGCTAAAACTCTCCCAAAGCTGTTGCATTATGTGTGTCAAAAATTAACTTTGAAGCTGTTGGTCACAAAACTTAACACTAGCTTGTCAACGCCAAGTTTAAGGCTACATTTTGTAAAAGGTTTTCACTAATCACCTGTCAGCTGCACAGCTAAGAAAGAGGCCCTTTGCCAGTTAGGAGCTACTCCGCAGTTACTATTTAAAATTAAGTGTGATCCTTCAGAAAGGAAAAGATTATGCAAAAAAAAGGCATGATCTGGCATACTCAAAATATGTCTACAAGATGGGAGAGCAATCCCTTGCCAGAAAAGGTAGAAAGACTTACCATTGTATTACTCCATAAGACATATAATAATCACTAGTAAACGAGGGATTCACACAGAATGGCCCACTACCCAGCCAAAGCCTACACAACCACACAAAATGAGCACTCCCATGAACAACCAACAATTCAGCCCCATCAACAGACCAGATTATGGAAGCAGTACTAAGGAACTGACTGAGGACACACGTCCTACCAAAGCTGAATCCAAAACTGTTTGGAAACACAGAACATTAACAGGTGAAGCAGGGTCCATCTCCCCCCCCATGCAACTCTGGCAGGGACTGCACATTTTGAACACTGATTTCCATCTAAGCATTTCTCTAAAAGGTGGTCAAGAGTTTATAGATAATACCTGCCTATGTACAAAGCACGTAAATTACCTTCAGTATAGTACTAAAGGCGGCCTAAGGCAACTTTCTCTTTAAGAAGCAAAGAACAGTCCTAGTGAAAAGGCAGCAAGTATCCTCTGGAGAGTCAAAATAGGTCACCTTCTTCCCTGTGTACACCTTAGGCAGTATTCAGAAAAGTTCTTGGGCAGGCTCCTGCAACTAAAAATAATGTCTTGAAGATAAGCAGTATGACCACTGCCAGTCTCAAGATTAGGTATATGAAACCAGGCAGGAGTTAAATATGGTGCCATATGCATTACTATTCATCAGCACAGCTGCAGGAGCACAGAAGTGTGCAGGAGTATGTGCCGCAACAGAGAGAGGCAGAGGTGAGGCAGCACCATCAGCTTGTCACCAAAAGCAGAACAACCTGTGAGAAATTCCAGAATTCCCAAAGACATAAACACTGTTTAAAAATACACTCCTCCTCAGCATCAGGGAGAACTGAAGCTAAACATTAATTAAGAAGCTTGACAAAACAGCACTTAAGATTAAGGAAAATGAAAAATCCCATCATCTCTCCCTCAGGGTATTCTTCCTTGCAGTTATTGCTGCAATGGCAGCTCACATGGATATACCAAATCCAGCTTAAAATTGCTAATAAGGTCTCCCCAAAAACATACAGCTCAGCCTTTGCGAATCATCTCCATGGATAATAAATTGGTTATATAAAACTTGGGTTTTGCACTTGATATGCTCTCTGCATTAGTATGGCAGTGCTGCTTTCAGAATCTAGTGCAAGCCACAGAGCTATTCAGACACTTACTAAAATAAAAACAGGAGAATTTAGAAGACGGTCACATTTAAAACCATGAGGAAAAAACTTGGCAATGTATTTTTGTGTGACTTTGGTTTTGGTTTGTTGGTTTTTTGGGGTGATGCCATGCAGATTGGCTGTTGTGTGAAACTGGTGAGGCTGCAGATAGGAGCTGTGGGAGAGAACTGAAGTCTTGCCCCACTGTGTTTTCCCACTGCTTGCAGATTGATCAAAAATCAATTCAAGATTGGTGTGTCTGTCTCCAAGTAATTGCAACTGCCATTTCCAGCTAAAACTTCTTTCCTCTGTATCATAGAAGCAGTAACCAGATGGTGCCAATACAGCAGCTTCACATGCTGCCAGACCATTCAGTATCCTGCTGCCTCCCCCCCAATTCTGGGAATTTGCAAGCTCTCCTAATATTTCTCTCATGCTCTGAGACCAACAGATCAGAAATCATTGCCTTGCCCCAGCCAGGAGCTTCAGCTCCATGTGGAAAATAAGGTCACAGAAAAAGCAAGGAAGTGTAATGCTTCACTGCCCTGGAAGCTCTGCTGCACTCAGGACAAAATATGTACTTTTCCAGATCCAGATATGTTTTAACTGTGATTCCTATCTCATTGTGTCATTTGCTTAACACACATGATTCTCACATGGGCCAGCACGTCAACAGGAAAAAGGAGGAATACAGCACCTCGGATAACCATACAAATCTATTATTAATAAACAGTAATGTTTTATGATATATTATACAGTCACAGACCCTCTTTAAAAAAAAACCCAGAAGCAACTATTTAATTTGTATGCAACAAGTAACTAAATCATCATTCCAAAATCACTTTCGCATGTAGTATTTTACAAATAAAATTGTAACAATTATAACAGAAATATTAGTTGGAAAAGACTGGCTTAGCTACTCACAGAATAGTGTACGTGCCACACACACAGAAACAGTCACCACTTTAAAGGCACCACGTACCTGAGTAACTACAGGGTCACAGAGAACATATATAACTATAAGGAGAACCTACTTGTGAGATTTTTTTTTTTTTAACAGACAGCAGTATTTCTTGCCTAGCAAAAGCAGTACGATTTGTTTCAAACACCCATGAGATTAATTCAGTCTTCCATAATTCCTTAAGGAAACTTATATTAAGAATTATTACTCCTCATGCCTTCTTACAGTTATGGTTAAATTTTTTTAAGGTAATATAAGGAAACTTACAGCAAAAGAACAGAGATTTGAGAGCAATCATTAGAGACACAACATGTCAGTTACCTGGTCTTTCAAAAACCATTAATCTGAAATTATGTTAATATTCATATTTGACATTTGCATGGATTACCATAATTTTGGAGGGACCACCCCCCACCCCGTTAGTTATTTAAAACGTGACAAGTGGACTGCACTGCAGATGGGTACAAATTTAGTGTTAAATGAATCTCTAACAGAACTTCTGAGAACACTAAAAAAAGGATGAAATTAATATTCAAAAGTGAA
>WBMY01005579.1:72405-86980 GCA_013397315.1 Donacobius atricapilla | reverse complement strand
AGAAAGAAAGAAAGAAAGAAAGAAAGAAAGAAAGAAAGAAAGAAAGAAAGAAAGAAAGAAAGAAAGAGAAAGAAAGAAAGAAAGAAAGAAAGAAAAGAAAGAAACTGATCAACCAAAAGAAAACAAAATCCTCATGGAAAACAACAAAATGTATTTCTAGCTTGCTGATCCAATTTATGATTTACACTAGTATCACCTCCTCCGTGTAATGACTATTTCTGACTGCCCTTTGTCGGTGTCCTGTTTTGGCATCTGTTCACAGAACTGTGTTTGCCCCAGTTTTTAAATCCATGCCAGCTGCCTGTGACCACCTGATGGAGCTGCAGTTCAGCTGATTCTCTGCTGGGGACCCAGCAGTGGCCTGGGTGTGGCCAGCAACTCACACACTGGATTTACCCATACTTCAGTCCTGTATGGGAAAAGGGACGTGAAGTGAGTGAATACTCCCTTAATTCTGTAAGATCTTTTCAATTCTGCTATATAGAGTACATCTTGTTCTGCTAAATAGAAAGGGCAGTTCCCAAATTTAACCAAAAACTGTAGTATTTACCTGCAGAAAAGACCCCAAAACTTACACACATTGTCATGTTTCTCCCACATAATCTTTTCTAGTTTCATATTAAGATTTTCACGATACCAAATCTTTGCTCAATTTCTATTTAGGTTGCTTAGAAAAATCCGATCATCCTTCTACAAGTGTTTGGTAAATTACTATAATTTCAATGTGAATTTTTCATAGCAGTGATCTGAAACAGCTCTGAAAAGGTATGAAACAGATCAAATCACCACACATATCAGTACAGATTAGATGATTTATCTATCTTTAAGTTGCTAACTAGTTGAAGAATCAGACTAGACATTTTGACTGCTAACCACAGTGAGACATTCATAGTTCATTAGTAAAATATAATGCACAAATTTCTTTTTCAAAACCACTGAATCCTCCACATAGGTATCTCCACAGCTGAGAAGAAATTATCTCTTTTTTTTGCAATGAACACTTTGTTCCAGCAGCTGAGTTCCTGTAAGTTGTCTCCCAAATGAAATACAGTTCTTAAAATACAGCAAGCACGTGGCCTGGTTGTGATATCAGAGTATAATTTTTAAAAGTCTAAATTACTTTCAGACAGAAAAATGCATAAAGGTGTTCTTTATTTCCACAATATTTCTTTAAACAAAACTCTTATCCTTTGATTTGCAGGCTCTTAGGAACAGGAGTAATAGATTGGTAGGACAAAATAAATAATTGGTTTCATTGTAATGCCTTCTGTACTTGTACTAAAAGCCAGAATTGACTTCAGAAAGCAGCAATTTAAAAAAATCTATCTTAAACTCATGGAAATCAGTTAAAAATGCAGTGGCACAATATGGTGACATTTCTTTAAATATTCATTGCATTTATTCACCAACAAGTCCAAACTCCTCATTCTCACACTTACTTTGATCTTTTCTTCTATGAGCAGTTCTTGCTTTAGCCATTCTAAAACAATGACTTTACACATTTTAAGAGGAATTCAAGTTTGCAAAAACAAATGCAGAGGTTCTGTTTGGCTGTGTTTTTTTTGAAACACTTACGTCATTAGCCCTAAATGCTATCAACCGTTTAGTCATCTATCAAAAGAAAATTGCCCTTTCTTCAGCAAATCAGAGTTCACTCCGCTGGTATATTTGTCCTCAATAAATCCAAAATAAAATTCAGTACCTGTGTCCCCTATGGCTCTCAAGACAAATTGCTCCCTTCAGGCATTTTGTTCTTATATATCATTTATACTAACCTTCAAATCAGCCCTCCCTGGATCTGGAAAGATCTGTCCACCCTCTGTCCACATGCGCTAGGGCAGCTGAAATGGCTGTCATTACCAGCCAGTTTGCAGAGCAAAATCCTGCCTCCAGCTCATCATTTATATCAAACAGCTTCCTGCTTTCCAATAACTAGTGAATATATATCACAGAGGTTTAGTCAACACCTCCTACCAGACCTTCTCTAAATCTTTGTGTCTGCTGTAACAAAATAATTCTCACACTCGGTCATCTGTGACAGATGTTTTTCAGATTTCAGTCCAGAAGTTTCTTGTTTCATAAGGATCACAAAACTGTGCTTTAAGTATGCAACGATAAGGTCATAAATTGAATTTTAATCAATCCATCTGATTTTATTTTTAGGGTCCTTTAAAACTGCCCAAGAAAATCAACATCTATAGTTTCAACACCTAAGGCTACAGGGGTTTCAAATGCTAACATAAGTTCAATTAACTTTCACTCAGCCCTCCATTCATTTTGTTGTGATTGGGTACTGCAACAGTTTAAGATATCTTAACAAGTGTTTGCTAGTTATTTCTGTTAGTCTGTTAATCAATACAACAGCTTTATTTCATGAAAAATAAAATCCATGCCTTAAAAGACCATATACATCTATTTAATGATTGCAAGATATACCAGAGATCATTTATCTGTGGGGTTTTTCCAGTTACTTATAAAGTTTTTGCTTATGCACAGTATTTTTCTCAGTCACCCTGTAAAACTTTATTGCCTAAGGACACAAAAGATATACGAAATAGAAAATGACAAAATTAAATCTTTCTGTGAACTACTTACATGATGGTTCAATTAAGTGCACAAGATCTTAGGAATCCTTAAATCGCAGATTACTAGCATAATGGACTACACCAGCTTGTGTACGTACGTTACTTTAATCAGGATTACCAGCACAGGAAAAGCATCAGGACTTCAAAATGCCTATTATGCTGTATTCTGTAAATGAAACCTTTTCATAAATGCTAATACTGTACCCTGTATTAGCATTACATTTTATGCATCACTGCCCTCCTCCAAACCGAGTATAAATGATCCACATTAACACTACTGTCATAAATATGCACACTAAATAATTTAAACATACAATATGGTGTTCCGTTTCTACTTAGAGCAGTCACAAATATGAGAGCTACCTGAAAATAACTCCAGAGCAGCCTTCTCCAGCTTACAGAAAAGAATTTAGGTATCTTTTGCTCCATTAAAAGTACTTCACTTCCTGGCTTAAATTTCATAATTAAGTTTAAAAATATGGATTTATTGAAATGGAACTGAATATGACAATGGAAGGTGGAAATACTGTAACTAGTTTATTAACATCTAACTCAGTTGTGCATTGCCTCTGAACAAATGACAAGCATACCAGACACATCAATCCACATTTAAATATCACATTTTCCACAATACCTGGCTATGCTAACACAAGATGAGACAGGTGACTGTGCTGCATAGAAAATTATATTAGAAGTACATATTTTTCTGACTTCAAAGTAAATTACAATAAAATTCTGAAAAATGCTCCACTTGTGATCTCAATAAAAGAAGTAACAGAAGGTCATTTGAGAAGGAGGTTATGGCAGCTAAAATTTACAAAGAACCTCTGCATGTTAAATTATTCAAATATTTAATTTTACCTCTGGGAACGAAATCAAAACCAGTCATCCAGTCATGACTCTAAAGCTTCTCAAGAGAAGTAAAATGAAAACGTTAGAATTTGACAATACTGCATTCCAATTTTTCATGTCTTGCACTTAAGGTGAATCCAAATTCACCAAGGTTCTCTTGGCTGTTTAATTAATGACTCCACAAAGACGTCAACATTCAAAATCTCATACAAGTAGTGGGTATTATTATCCTTGTAAAAAGAGAGAAAAGGTAGCCAGCTTCCATCAACACCCCAACAATTCAAATATATTCGTATTTGATATTCTCAGGAGATCTTAAGTTGCAGAAGAAATACCACAAGAAGAAAGAAAGTGTAAAATTAACAACAAAGACATCAAAGGCTATCTTAGTATTTTTACTGACAGCTTTTGAAGTCGAGAAATGACATTTCAAGCACTGGAACAGGCTGCCCAGGGAGGTGGTGAAGACAATATCCCTGAGAGCGCTTGAGAAATTAGAGGATGTGGCACTCAGTGCTATGGCTTAGTTGACACGGTGGTGTTCTGTCAAAGGCTGGGCTCAATGACCTTGGAGGTCTTTCTGAACCTTAATGATTCTATGAAATATAAACTTCTTAACTTGCTCTTATGGATCTCAGAGTTGACCAAAGTATTTTATTCACCCACTCTCGGCACCAGACAGAATTTTTTTAAAGTGGGTTTGGCCCATTTCCAGGTCTGGCTCTGAATCAGATACGTCCCACAGCAGTTCCATGTGCTCCTCCTTGCTTTTTTATTATTAAGCTCTCTTACACTAGTACTGCACCTTTCTGAATAAGCAAAAATAAAGCAGAGCACAGGTTTCTGCATTGAAAACAAACAAAACCCCCAGCTACAGAAAGCAGAGTCTGAGTATTCACAAAGGGGAAAACTGGAACAGAAGGTGTGGAAATTACTGATTTCTACCTGACTTATCTGACACTTTGTAGAGAACTAAAGTGGAGACTTCTTGACTTCAGCCTAAATATGTCACCAATCCATAACAACCACAGACTTCTCAGGTTTGGAGGGGTTTTTTGGTTGTTTGTTTCCTTGTGTGGGCCTAGCACAAATTCTGTAAGAAGGAAAATTGAAAAACTACTCCAAGTCAATCACATTTTCATAGCATCAGTAAAAAGATATTTTCTTTTTATAATAAAGGATAAGTATTAAACTATAAGTATTCTCATTATAAAAAAGGTAACATAGCTCTCAACTTCCAAGATCTCAGCAAAAGGCATCCTTTTTGTACTACAGAACTACTCTCTTTTTACTAACAGTGAATCAGTTTACTCAAGATGAGAGCTTAGCTCCTGGTAGAGAAGACTGGTTTGTCAGGACTCAGAACATTTACACAAGTTTCCCTCAGGTGCTACAGCTGCTGTACCCAGATAATCAGCAAAAAAGCTGCAAGACTACCAAACCTGAATTCTTTATTTTCTGTGGATACTTTCTGTAACTCGAGCTGTGGGAAAGCTTTCTAGCAACATCCTCACAGAACTCCAATAGTCTTAAGAGACTTAAGGATGCAACAATCTTGAATAAAGGTGTTGTACTTAGGATATGTGATTTTCACTTTAATATTTTTTTCTTAGCATGTACAGATAATGCTGTGGGGGTAAATGATGTACAACATCTACTTTTTTAATCCAGTGCTTTGAGCATTTGAATCATGTATCTTCAGTGCACCATGTATCTTCAATATCTTCTCCTCCAGGAAAGACCATTATTCATCAATGGCCTGGATATGAAGCTTGAAATAGCAGAGAGCAGACGTAACCACATCTTGTACAAAAAGAAGGGGATTTCCTTGTTTCTACTCAGCACCCATTGGATCGAGTCCAGTTTGGGGCCTTTTACTTGTTGGAAACATTGATAAATCACTGCAGCTCAGTGGAGGCAAACCAACACAATTGTGGCTGGAGCATTTCCCTGTGAGGGGAGACTGGAGGACCAGGGCTGGTTCAGCCTGGAGAGGAGGACAGCTCCAGGGGCACCAAACAGCTGCTTCAGGACCTGTGAGGACTGTCAGGGAGCTGAACTCTTCTCAGCAGGGTGTGACAGAAGGCTGAGATCAGACCAGCTTGAGGGAAACCTTCTCCCTGAAGGACAAATGAGTGGGGGCTCAGGCTGCCTGCTGCTGTGCAGGCTCCCTTCCTCCCTCCCTGAGCCCCCTGGTCTGCTCCCTGCTGCAATGACAGCACCTGGCAGCCAGCCCCTCCTGAGCCCCCTGCCCACAGGTTACCTACCCCACAACCCTGCTGCCAGAGGCAGCCGTGAGGCTACAGGTGAGAGACAGAGGCCCTTGGGCACAGCCAGAGGATGCAAGGACAGGCAGCACCCCGAGAGGCTTTTAAAACCAGACTTTGCAGGTTTTAAAAACATGCAAGAGCCCAGAAGTGGATTTCCTGACAAGCCTAGCAAGTGGCTAATGTGCAATGCATATATCAGCACTGGCACAATGGTCAAAAACTGCGGTTGTGCCTTCAGTCTTGTTAAAATGTCCAAAAAAGATTTAATGTTTGTAAAGTATCGTGCCACAGTGCATTGCACATGCCACGCTTGATCATATTTTACGTGATACCCTGCTCTCAGATACAGGTTTGTAAGAATGTTGAACAGAAGAGAAAAATCCTGCCTTTAGAACACTTCCACTTTTCACTTTTCATAGTCCTCCATTTACGCCATGGACCATAGAAACTGATATACCTAGTTGGTTTTGGATTCAGGAACTAGCCGTATATGGGAAGACCAAATAAATAAATCAATTAAATAAATAAACAACAGAAAATAAAATAGCTGCCCAGTAACTACTTCTCAGTGACCCTTTGAGGCAGAGCAGAAATACAGGTAAGTAATTCTATTCCATAATAATTTGACCTCTTCATATAACAGAAGAAAAAGGACCCATTCATTTTCCTAAGCATCCACAATTTGCATGTTTCACCCAAATACTGATCAGCATTTTCTTTATGTGTAATCTCCACATTCATATGTAGCAAATTTCACCGCACACTAGACATTCTGATGGCTCTGTGTCTTAGATGATCTTCTCAGTCTCTCAATCTTTTCCACTTTGAAAAGCAACGTAAAATTGGACACCGTGTTCCAAATCATTAATTTCTAACATATCACTTTCACATTTTAGAGTTTCAAACCTCCTCTTAACATATTAAATAATCCTATTGCACTGTCAACTCCTGTTGCTAGATGTAGTTATTGCTTAGATCAAGCTGTGATGTTTTCATTGAAAGAAACAGTTACCCTCTAAGTACTGCAATTATTTAATGAGTATCAGAGGATGATGCATGCATATAAGTGGATGTCAAGGCAGAAAAAATCACTCTTGCTGAATACCTTAAATTTATTAGGTCCATTTAATAATGGCTCAGTTTTGGTTATATAAATACTGTATTTTCATTATTCTTGCCAGACCATATTTTTCATTAACAGTATCAGCCAAATAGAATCTGCTTAGAATTGGGACATGAAAAGCTAGGACTGACTGTAAGAAAACCTTTCCCCAGGAGGACTTGGAATTCTTGGCACAGGGACGATGACAGAGACTGTGAATCCTCAGGATGAAGCCTCAGGCAGTCTGGTCTAACCCTCTGGCTGACTCCACTGGGAGCAGCTCCTTTCACCAGACACCCCCCAACCTCCAACCTCCTGCCCCAATGAAGTTTGTGATTTCTATTCCACTGCAGGGCAAGAGAAAGAAGCTGTCCTTAAATCTTCTCATGCCTTCAGCAACAGGAGGAACAACCAATGCCAATTACTTACTTCCCTTATAGACAATGGATTTCCTCGAGATACCATAATGTTCAGAGCTTTTCAGTTTTACCTATTTAATAAAAACATCACTGTGACATTGAAGGACTGCTCCCATTTTAAAAACAGCATGTCACCTCTTAAATTATGTCTAACTGTTTTAAATTAAAAGAAAAGAAAATGTCAGATGCTTTTTACGATTACATGAAGAGTTTGTTCAGGTTGGAGGTTTTTTTCTGTAGTATACAAGTTAGGTTTATAATTACCTAGAGTTTCCACTACTTCAGAAATCTGTGTACAGCACTTCTTTCTGCAATACAACATTGTGCTAATATGAAGAAAGACCTGACTGTATGCTATTGGCCTCCTCAAATCAGCTTAACTTACAAGCACTTCAGATCACATTTAGTATGTCACAATATTCTTTTAAAAAAAAATCTTAAAATGCTATTGACTTGCTCTTGAGACAATTTATAGAAAAGGCTTTGTAGAGGTGTGGAAAAGGAAAACAACCAACAGAACTCTGAAGGGGATTCTACAAAAAAGACTGATCTATTTTCATCAAGTACTGCACCAAAAATATCTTCAGAAGGGCTGTTGGCTAGATGAAAGTCATCAAGTATTAAAAAGAACAAAATACAGCAGTTAGAAAGGAAACATACAAGTCATTTGAATTATGATTATCCCTGGCATGATGTTATCATAGAAATACCAGAGCAACATTTTGGGGTTTTATGTATACATCAGCTTCCAAAGTGAATGCCTTTCTTCTGTATTTGCAGCAAACCTTCCAC
Organism: Donacobius atricapilla; assembly: GCA_013397315.1. Classification (NCBI taxonomy): domain Eukaryota; kingdom Metazoa; phylum Chordata; class Aves; order Passeriformes; family Mimidae; genus Donacobius; species Donacobius atricapilla. The sequence goes on along the minus strand of WBMY01005579.1, from coordinate 78,960 downwards.
TTTTAATACCATTTTTTATACTTCTTGAATTCAGATTTTTCTAAAGGTCACAATTCTCTGTTTCCAAATATAAATAGAGTCTGTATTACACTTTGAGGAGCTGAAAAATTGAGGGATTTAGCACTGGTGTACACTTAATTCTCAAAACATTTGAGTTTCAAATACATTTTTGTACCCAGGTAAAGACCAGACAAGCTGACAGTGACATCCTCCCATTCACTTAAACTAAAATAAGTATTTTGAAAATCCTGTCCTGCTTGCTAACTGTTTGCTTGGCTGGATGGTTGGGTTTGTTTGTTTGTTTTTTAAAAGAAGAGCAAAGCAAGTGACAGAGCAAGTACTTCGTCCTCTCTTCTAAGATGTTTGAATGAACTTGCATGACAGAAATTTCATGACTAATTCAACTCTTGAGAAAAAAAAAGGTTTATAGTCATGCAATGCGTTCTCACACTAGGGAGCATTAGTATATTTTTTTCTATTTTAATTACTTTGTGTTAGTATTTTGAAGCTCACATTCTGGTTTCCAGCCCATACAGTGCATAAATGTCATCTCCTTTTCCTGGTGGGCTTTAGGTACTCTGCTAGTGCACAGTCAACTTAGTTTTATGCCTAATTATAAATACAAATATATTATTTACATGAGTTCCTTTCTGAAAAATCAAGAAAACTAACAATCTGTGGAGGTACAACTATGATAGGACTGAGTGCTTCACACATATATAGGTGTACACATATAGTCAAACAACATGATACAGTGATGAACAACATTATTTTATACAAACCTAAAATGTGTCAATGATTAACACAAGCTAAGCATCTACCTAACCGGGGTGTTTTTCATATAACACCTCTGAAACGAAGTCTTGCAGAACTATACTAATTCATTTATAACCAATACCATGTCTACATATATGGACTAATCACACTAACTATATATTCCATACACATTATAGTCTGCTCACCAAGGCTTCATGATTACTATTCACAGATTTATGATTATTCTTAAGTAGTAAGTGCAATCCACACTTCGCTGTATTTAGATTCAATATGGAAGAGTGATTAATGATAGTATTTAGGAACTGTACTACTAGAGAAAATTAAGAATGCCTGCTCTGTAATTTACAGTTGTAAGTCTATCTGCCACACTAGACTGTGCAACTGCTGTGCTACTGGGCCACCACAGTCTCTCAGATGCTATTGCAAGTGGGCAGGAACTTCTTTTTTCCACCTCTTTAGTCCATATCTTTATGTATATATATATATGTGTGTGTGTGTGTGTGTGTGTATAATGAAAGCCGTTAAATTATTAAAGTCTCTGAAGATGTGATACCTGATTTGCTGTTCAATAAACTGGGAGGGGATACATTAATGTTATCTAAATTGATATGTGACTTGACAAAGGTCTCATTGCCAGAAGAGTTAAAATTACATTGTATCTATTTTAAGAATTTTTTTAGTAAATACAATCGAACTACTGGGTAAAGCAGGTCATCTAAATCCTTCCTATATTTTTCAGAAAAGAATGACATGACCCACTTTCTGTCCCCAAATCAATCTCATGCGCAAGCTGTGGCATGGGTAATCCATTCAGATATCTGCCTCGGCATATCAAAAAAGGTATGAAGGGAACCATCTTGAGGAAAACAAGCTGTCTTAGTTAAAATCTGTGTTTGACAAGTGATGTGAAGGTTAAAGGAAACAGACTATAAATAAGAAAGTCATTAGCAAAACCAGCATCTAAAACAGAAGAGAAGCAGCAATAAAGCTGCAAAATACTGCACCTGTACGTTTTTCATTTCTTTGTCCATCTTTAATATTCTGCCATTGCTAAGTGGAATAATGCTCAAAATGTGAATTGTTATGAAACAGCAAGATAATTTTCAGGAAGATGAATCAACAGGAAAAATATTGTTGTGGAAGAGATACCTAGAAAGATAGGTGTGGAACTGCCAACATGGCATGTTTGTATTTAATTTTCTTTTGCCACAAAGAGCAGGTCTGGGCCAAGCATCATACCTGAACATCCTTGCCTGAATTAGGGGCCACACGCATGTGTTGCATCATTTTTTCAACTCCTACTTACATTAGAAGAAGGACTCCTTTCAGTCTTAGTAAACTGTGCTGCACGGCAGTACAGAGAATGCGAGAAATGGTTATCTTGTACCGAACACCGCAATATTTTGCTTAAAACTGCAGTGTCAAAGAGATCCACCCAAGAGACCTGCTACATCTTCTTTGGAAAACTCCCAGAAGGCTCAGAAGCAAGCAAGCAAGATGTGCTAAGCAGCGCAGCATCCCGTAACTACACCTGCCTTGGCCTGGCCTTGGTTTGACCTTGTTCCTGTGTCACCCAACTCACAGGTAGCCCGTCCTAACAGACTAAGCTTTCCCCAGTCTCTAAGGTCACCTGAGACAGAAAACCTGAAATAAAGGCAAGGTAAAAATAAAAATGCAATTATGGAAGTTATGGAAGTATGTCTAGCATAAATAAAAGTATAAAACTTATATTAAAGTATAAGTAAAAAACTTTCCATGGGGTTTGACAAGGAGCAGACTATTGCAGAAAGTTCTGATCTCCCTCCCGAATTTCTTTCATTAATTGAAGGGCTTGAAAATCCTCACGGGTAAAGGCTGGGAAAGCTGTGTCAAGAATCCAGCAATTTGCACATATTGGAATATGGATCAAGGTTGCCAGTAACTTCTTTACTACCCTTTATTTTTATTTTATTTTAAGATGAAAAAATAATATAGAAATCCATCAGAGAACAGGACTATGAGGTCTCAAGTATTTAATCTGAACTTAACCAAAAACCCCACAAAAAAGGATTTTAAAATAATTTTCATATCAATGAAATGGCACTTACCATGGAGCAGTTCTGTTTTGTCAGCTTTGAGTATAAAATTCGTAATCTAATTTTAGATCTGCAACAGAGTGGGTCTTTTCACTTCAAGAGGCATTCACATCTTTGAAAGCAAATTAAGTTATGCTTGTTTGCCAAGCTTCCTACTGTCTTGCCCTATAAAAACAAATGGGACTGTATACTTCACCAAAAAAGACTTGATATTCATCTTTTCACAAAAACACTGTTTTTGTCTACAGCTCTTTTCCATTGAATATAATATACCAAGACATAAAATGTAGGAAATAGTAATGAATTTAGTTCACAAATACACCTGCTGAGGAAGAAGAATAGCAAGTACTGGGATCTATCTGTAAGATTTGATCTCCATTATGAGTTTTAAACAAACTCTGAATGTAATTGTAATTATTTTGCAAATCACAGGATGGGTAAGGTTGGAAGTGATCACAGTGGCTCATCTGTTCCAAGCTCTCTGCTGAAGCAGGGCCATCATCATGGCTTTAAACTCATATTAACATATATGCTGACAGTTCACTAATCTGCAGAAGATTTTTTCTCTACCAAAATGTTAATTACCCAGTGCTGAAATTTTTACAAATTATGATTTAACAAGCTACCAGGTTTAATTCCCCCACTGTCCTCCTTGCCAAATAATTAGGACGTGCCAAATTTCACACCATTTATTTTATTTACAAGCCATCAATTTGAAATTGTGGAGTATTTGTAACAAAATAGTCTTTTAGAATAAAAACTTAAAATAAGGAGCAAAGAATGATAAAGAAAATTTCTGTGAAATTTAGATAATATTGACCCATACTGGAACAGTTTAGGTATTCACTGCACAGCTGAAGCCCCGCAAACTTTAAAGTTTAGGGCAAATAAGTAATTTTCTTTTTCATGGCCAATAAAGAGAATTATGAAAGGAACAAGTTAAAGGTTATTTTACCTAGGTTCCCTAGTTTTATGCCATTTGAAGTCTAATTAAGGTAAAGTGGATTCTCTGAAGGGAGAAGTGCAAGTTTACCTTGTTCATTTTTAGGAAAAAGCAAGTTCTATTAATTAAGATGAAAATTACGTAAAGGCAACTTACTGGAAGTCATGTAACACTTCCAAACCCTTAAAAAATACCCCACAACAAAGCCAGTCTCCCGGTATTCAGGTACTGAAATACCCTTTTTTTCCTAGGTATCTTTGGTCAAAGAGGCCAGAACAGCTCTAAGATGCTTATTAACCTAAGAAAAAATAATTCTCAAAAATTGGAACTAACATTTCTATCTCAGAAACAACCACTAATACCATAAAATATTAAAATCATATAAGATTAAGAGAGGAATGGAAATAACACTTAGTAACTTTGAGAAACACTGAATATCTGAAAGATTAATCCATTTTACTTAACATGAAGGTAGTCAACATCCCTGATTTAAGATCAATGGAAGGAATGAAGAAATAAAAACTGTGTTCAGGAAATAAATCCTTTTTATTTATGGTTGCTATCCTTTCCATCCCATATCTTCTAAATCAAGCACTGAAAACATGTGCAGTACTCTGTGAAGAGATTCAGTATTGAAACATACATTGGTTGCACAGGCAGAAGTCCTTCAGTTTCTATCTGTTAACCTGCCTCTAATTGTACTTCTGAATGATAAATATATGTCTAAACAAATTTTCCTTCATCACCATCCTGCTCACACATTCTCCTTCACATATGAATTACAAAATCAGGAATTACAAAAATTCCAGATGATGTCATTCTACTTCAATTACTAAAAGAACTTGAAAAAAAAAACCAACAAACCACACCACCTAAAACAGCACTCCACAGCACATTATTCGTTGCTGAGCAGAAAACTGGGAATTCCACAAGCTTTGTGAAGAACGGTAGCTTTGGTTTTGAGAGCAACTCTCTCAAAAGTGCTCTGGCTGGCCCAGGGAGCATAAGGAAAGCTAAGCAGAACCTACTTTTGAGCATGTTTTGTAATGCCTGGAGTATTTTTGCCAAAACCACTTACCTATGAAAATGCAAAACTTTAACGCTTCCAGTTGCACTGAGAATAGTGGGTGCAAATCAGGAGACCAAAAAAACCTGCCTGGAAATTTGTTGTGCAATGTCTGCCTTCTCACCGACATGCAAGTCAGAAATTCCATGCAGAAAGGCCCCTATGCAAGCCCCCCTGCAGACTGGGTATGTCATTGCACCCTTCCCAGATGCACAAACTGCACTAGGGCTGTTGAAGAGCACTGCCAAGTCAGGCGGGTAAGAGACAGAGGACAGCCTGAGGAACACCATCCTGACCCAACATCATCACCTCTCTTAGCGGACAACCCTATGGATGGAACAACTGAGTTCCTGCAAGAAATCGATACTGTTTCTGTGAATATCAGGCCATGCTGGTGTTCAGCAGCTCATGAGTTAAACTCAGACAACACATATGGGATGCAAAAGAAGCACACTGTACAGCTGCCTGCCTCAGCAAATCCCACCAGGAGGGCAGTAAAACAGCCAGGATTCATATTCAGTGCTCTGTGGAAGACAGAAATTTTGCCTTTGTGGGTTACAACAAGTATTCTAAAGTGATTCCTTTTTCTCCTCCTCTCAAATAACACTGTTTCTTTAGGCCTCATTATTTACCTTTAATGCTGCAAGTTTGGAAATCTGGCTCTGGAGGGCTGAAGACATTTGCATAAGGATCTCTGCTTCAAGATAAATGTTTTTAATTATGACAATAATTTAGACTTTTTTGCATACTAGAGAACTAGAGCATTTTTCAGACTTCCATTTTTAATGTATTTAAGTGAAATTTAGTGCAGAAAAAAAATTAATGACATTTTACCAGGAAAAGGGAACTCGATGGTGACCAGTAGGTTCCCATAATCTTATTACAGGAACATGCAACTGATTGGACTAAATAACTTCAACATACCGGCGGTGGGATTCACCAACTCCATAAAGAAAAGATCATAAAATCACAGCCACTCAGGACTGTCAGTCACATTAATATTATTATTATTATTAATAATAATAATAATAACAATAAAGTTACAATCAATAAATTGGTTAATCAATTCCAAGAGATCTTACATTTTCCAAACTGCCCAACTGATAGGCAGTGATGAAAAAAGAAAGAGATGAGCCTAAGATGGCTGTTTAAATGAATAAGCCGGTTAGTTTCTATGAGACTTTATCTACATCTGAAAATAAGTTCCATACTTGCAGATGGTTTCTAAACTGAGCTTTCAAACACTACTTATTACAACATAAAAATTGTCAAACCACTCCAGCAAGCTGAAAAGTATTTCCTGAACAAACATCTCTTATCCATTTGAAAGAAAATGGGAGGAAGAGTAATTGAAGAAACAAGATGCCACATGATAAGACATATAAAGCCTAGACCAGGAAAGAGAGGCTTACCTCTGCCAAAACACTTGGACAAGTAAAACAACTAAAGTTGTTTTCAAAGCTGTGTTTGTAGTTCAGTCTTGTTCTTCCAAATCCCCTCTCTTTTTCTATCCATGCCTCAAGCTAGATGAAATCCTTGGGGGGGAAAAAAGCATTTCCCATTGTATTGGTTTGGCATGAATGGTAAAAACCAACCAGTGATCTCCCTTAAAACTGACAGCCAGGTTGGCCAATTGGATACATGTGTACACCCCTGGGACACACACCTTAAATACAGGTGGGATTTTGGGAAAG
>WBMY01005579.1:40815-69189 GCA_013397315.1 Donacobius atricapilla | reverse complement strand
CTTCATGTGGAAAGAGAACAAGAGGAGAAAAGAGAAGCCATTTTTAAAAGCATGAGTTTTTCTTGCTCTGCCCTTAGCACTTCTTTTCTTGGCATTAGCTTCCAGGACTCACTTTTGTTTTCTCAGCTTTTTTCTGATGGCAAGCCATGTTGTGATAAGTCATATCAGGCCACATCAGTCATGCAGCAAATACACTGAGATGCTGAAAAATACTTTCCCCCTCAAAGCCATACTTACAATGGTAAAGAATTCAAAAGGCATTTCACAGGAAAAATCATGCCTGAATGGTCTAGGAAAAAAAAGGTATAGCATTAATGGCCAATTTAAACTCTACATTAATTCTGGTTATTCACTGGAGCCAAGTATAATTCATTTCTGATGCTTGTCCAAGAACAAAATTTTTGTCTGTCTTTTTGGTTTTATTTTGGTTTTTTAAAGCCATTGGATAAAGAAGAGATGTCTCAAAAAGGATCTGCACAAGGCAAAAGCAATAGATTTGAGCAACAGACCTGTGCATACGCAGAGGAAAACCTAGAAAACGAACAGTGCATCACATACTCCAACATATCTCTTCCACTATCAGAAAAAAATGGGAAAAAAATCAAACGTACAATTAACATACAAGATATTTTTAAAGTTGGAGAACAAAGATCAAAAAACAACAGCCTTCATATAAGCAAGACACCAGTAGTATAAGAGTTTTATAAAATCAGGATCCGTAAAACAGTCTTCCTGAAACAGATACTGCATACAAACTGACACAAAACTGTACAGTTCAGGGGGCTCATGAATTTCACCTTCAGAAATCTTAAATTATGCAGAACTCACTGCCATGACATGTGATGATCATACTGGATGTTCTCTTGCCCCATCTGACAACTTCCTCCACAGACCATTGCTTTAAAACTCCTAAAATGATCCTGACAGAAGTCATTCAGTCGCTCTTCCTTCAGGGAAACTCTTCACAGCCTGTTAGAATTATTTATTGGCAAGGCAGGGGGGCTTCTGAGATCCATGACCAAAAGACCTGAGGTGTGGCACTTCACTAGAAGAGGAACTAGTAAGACTAGAGCAAAAATGTGCTACTTGCCCTAACACATGGGATATCTTTACCTCGGAATAAGAAGCTGAAATAAAACCCAGCAAATCATGTATTAAAATTCAAAAAGCCTCCAAAATTCACACCAACGGTTTAAAATAGAGGGGGCTGGAACAGTGTATTTGAATACATGCACTTCCAGCTCTTCATATCCCTTAGGTCTTTGCAGCAAAGGCACCACTGTATTGATGACAGCTGGAGGTCTTGAAATCCTTGGCATTCACCCACCAAGAAAGTGGTGCCAGGAATGACACTTGACAGAGATTGAGGGTTGGAGATTTTAAGAAAACCAGACAAACAGAAATGACAAAACATGTTATTGCTTGTAAACTTAAGGAATCTGGGAGTGCAAAAAAACAGTAAAGGAGCTGGACTGTTTGGGGATGACATTATCTGAAAAAACAGAGTTGGGCCAGGTTTGAAAGAGAAAACTTCTGCAGTTTACAGTTTTGTGGTTGGTAAATAGTGGGGGAAAAAAGAAAGAATCAGTGATACCTTCTGCCCATTGCAATTTCTAGCTTCACTAGAGAAGGCAATAATTAATTAGGAGCAGGTAAGCCTCCAATAGCATTTCTAGCATCGGCTCTTGCTGTGCTGCAATCATTCGTTCTTAGAGACAGGTTCTGCGGCCACTAGGAAACATAGGTTTCCATTCCTCAAGATAGAGTCATTACTTATGGAGAAAAGGCAGCTGTACAGCGATTTTTTCCATGATCTGTAACATCTGTGTACTATGCTGGACACTCATACACCCTGCTGAACAGTTTTCATAAACAATACAGGCCAAAAAATCCTGTTATGATCTGACTGTAGACATCTTGCAGCAACTGTAGAGGTTATTGCAACATCCTTTTCCCAGGCCTTGAGAAAGACAAACTTGCCTCAGCCAGAACTATCCTCAACATTGCAGGTAAAATGGCTAATCTAAAAAAGCCTTTTTAAAAGCATTTCCTCTCTATTTTGTATCACATTTTCAAGCATTACCTGCTTTGTTTTTCCTCCCCATCCTCCACTGCGAGCTCTCACTCAGCCTTGCAGCAGGAACAGCAATAGTAGCATATTCATGACTATCCCACAGTGTTAAATTTTCAAATGAAAATTTATGACCTTTCTCCAAAGATATCCCACAGAGGTAGGCTGGATATATCTGCAGAAAACCATTATCCTCCTTATATCTCCTCCTACAAAATATGCAAAGGGCCACAGATGAACTAATCACATTGATTACGACTGTTTTGCTGTGCTTCCAGTTAATACTCACTCATTGATTTTTGTCTTATTGTCACACTGCAACCCAGCGAGGACATTCTTCTACAGTATCTGGTGAATATGGTCCTGATAGACAACTGGGTAATATAAATCATTTTGCACCACAAAGTACTTGTGGAAGCAACCTTCTGTGGATTCCTTTCCCTTCATCACCCAGCTGTATGAGTCTATTCCACCCTCCAGCCTCAGGTATTTTGTTCTAAGCAGCAAGGTAAATAACATGCACAAAACCTTAGAAGCCTGATGCCAATCTCTCGTTGTCCCTGAAGCAAAATTAGACAGCTGCTGCTGGCTGTTGTGAGCATACAGACTCTTGGCTGCTGTTTTCATTTTTGCCTTTTCCTCCTGAGCCAAAATATTTCGTATCTCAGAATTTCAAAAGACCCAGACCATTTAATTTTCCTGTCCTCATCTCATTCAGGACCCAGAATAATTCAATACTTCAGATCTGCTTCCCCGAATGACATACTGTAGCATGCATTTGCTCACAAGATAAAACACATTAAGTGAATAAAAAAAAGTTGGACATAAAATACTTTGTGTATATTTCTCAAGTGAAGGGACTCAAAGAGTCACACATAAAGGTTTATAGCTGCCATTTCTTGTCTATTTCTGAAATTTACACGCTGTACTCTTTTCACTTTTCTTCTAGCTGTATATTCTCATCACCTCTGCTGCTCCACATATTTGTGTCTTACAATGCTGATGTTAGAAGGCTTTAAAATCAGTCAATTATCAATCAAATTTACTTTTGGTCACAAAATAATACAAAAATCACTTTTTTTGGAAAGAAATGTCACCCAACTGATTTAATATTACTTCTCTTTCCTGTTAGGTGTCAGTGTTTTTCTTATAAGGACTGAATCTGATGCTGTTCAGGCTGCTGACCTTAACAGCTTATTATTATCAGACCTATTTATATAGTAGTTTTAAACTAATAACCACAATATTGGGTTAGGGTTAGGGTTACATTTGAGGCCAAGTCAGAATGAGTTTCATGCCCTAAGAAAGTCTCAGCTCCCAGCATAATGCCATCAGTTCACTGCTGAGTGTCACATTCCAAAATATAAATGCCTTCTGCAAGGAAACCTGCAATGTCCCTCTGAAGCTGCAAACAAGCATTTGTCTAACCTGCTTCTCACCTACAGCAACCTCAACCCAAATGTCGTCCTGAGCGTGAAACTGTAATAACACTGAAGATGCCTAATTCACTGTGAATTGAAAAGTCAAATTTTCGTTAACATTTTATCAAAAAACAAAAAAAAAATTATCATTGTATTAAACTTCAAGGAAGAAAATATTTATGGAAAACTATCAAGGGTGCTCTAATACTAATGCCATTGAAGGAGACAGGGGAAAAAAATCTTGAATCACACCACAAAGAAACTGGCCAGGTACCAGCCCAACAGGCTGAGCACACATCAAGTTTGCATTATTCAGCTACTGACCTAGCAGACTGCCCATTAGTCAGCAAAAACAAAGATCTTAAAGCCTCTATATTGTTTTGAGTTAGATCAACAATATCAACTGTAATAATGCAAAGAAGTGTAATAATGTAACTGAAATAATGCAAGTCATTGATTGATAAGACATGATTCCGTTTTGGGCTTTTTTTTTGCACATAAAGAGGGAGTCCTTAAATAAAGAAATTACAGCCTTTATCTATTCCAAAGTCACCAGTGGAACTTACAGTCTAGAACAGCTTAATGTTTCCTAATTATGACAAGAACTTGCACCACATCTTACCTTCAGTATCGGGGTGTCCTATCAATCACCCCCTATTCAGTTCTACACTTGATTTAGCCACCTCAGCTGGGTGCAGCTGCCCAGATGCTAGCAGGTGAGTTGTAGGGTGGCTCCTGTGAACAGACTCTGTGCCAGCACAGCTGTTCCAGCCAGCCCCAGTGGACCCACCACAGTGCACAGATGAGCTCAGCAGCCAAGATCAGAGAATCACCAGTTGTCAAAAGACACCTTTAAAGGTCAGCTAGTCCATCTCCCCTGCAATGATCAGACAGATCTTCAACTGGAACAGATTGCCTCAGAGCCTCATCACACCTGACCATGAATGTTTACAGAGGTGAAGCATCTACCACCTCTCTGAAAAACCTGTCCCATTGTTTAACCATCCTCATATGAAAAACTCCTTCCTTATATCTAGTCAAAATTGACCTTCTTTAGTTTAAAACCATTACCCCTTGTCCTATCACTACAGGTCTTGCTGAAAGGAGGTGTTCCACGTGCTGGATCTGAGAATTCTCTGCAGCCCATGACAAAGACCACGGTGAGGCAGCTGGCACTGGAAGCCCATGGAGGTCCATGGCAGAGCAGAGACCTATCTGCAGGATTTGGAGGACCCCAGGTGGATGAGCCCTGAAGGAAGCTTCAACCCATAGCAAACCACATCAAAGCAGGGTCTTGGCAGGAGCAGCAGCCTGGAGCCCACACAGGAGCAGGTTTTCTGGAAGGATCTGTGACCCATGGGGGTCCCCTGCTGGAGCAGTCTGTTTCTGAATGTCTGCATCCCATGATGAGGGCCCAAGCTGCAGCAGGGGAAGAGCATGAGGATATAGGAGAAGTTATCACAAATTAGGAATTCACTACAACGCCCATTACTAATCCCCCTGCACCACTTGCAGGGAGGATATAAAATAGCCAGGAGTGAAGCCGAGTTTGGGAAGGGAGAGGTATGGGAGAGGTGTTTTAAGTTTTGCCTTTGTTTCTCACAATCTTACTCTATATTTTTAATTGGAAATAAATTAAATTAATTTCCCCAAGTCTGTTGTCTCTGTGATGATAACTGCTGAGTGACTTCTTTCCATCTTGACCCACAAGCGTTTCCTTATTGTCTTTCCTTACTGTCTCTCCTGTCCTGTTGAAGAAGGAGACTAACAGAGTAGCTAGCAGCCACCCATGCTCAACCCCCAAAGATTGTTTCCTTTTTCAGTCAAGTAGATTTGCTGTCATCCAAGCAATACAAAAATAAAATAACAAATCCCCAGAAAATAGTTTTTATAGCATTCTTAGCATTTTAACTTTTATAGAATAAATTATTGTGTTTTAAAAGGGAAAATATTTCACAAGGCCTGAAATGAAATAATTTCCATATTGCTTTAAAATTGAACGTCATTAAAACAAATCAGAAGCTTCTAAAATCATCACAATTCTCTTATCTCAGGCAAGGGCTAAAAAAGACTAAGTAAACAATCTAAATCATTCAGACTGTTAAATAGTCACTAGAGACAAACTATTTAACACTTAATGAGATAAAATTAGGGAGACTAAATCTAATTAAGGTTCTTTTAAAGAAGGGTCCACAAGTGGCTACCTCTTCACAAAATTTGTAGTTATCATCAAAACCAGAGAAACAGATTGTGAACCATCAAAGATGACTTCTGACGGCAAAATAATTTTACATTTGTAATTCTGCCAAAATTCCTTGAAATTACAATTTAAAAAAAATATGCAGCAGATATATAGCTAATAAATTTACACTTTTAAAGAGAAGGAGAATGTAGCATAGTAGAAACACAGTCAATTCTAGAACTTCTGTTAGGGTTTCTTTAGACTTAGCATCAGCAGTTTAGACTTTCCTATGCTGGTGGGTTATAATAAATTAGTCACAGATTTAGAAAACTATGTCAATTATTGAAACATAGCTCCTGTCCTTACTTTGATGTTACCTACAGACTTAAAATTCCACATGTGACAACCTCCAGCATTTTACTACTGTAAGAAACCTTTACTGCTAAGAACTATAAGCTGGTCCATATTTTCATTGGAACTAAAAATGAACTGCCTTTGAATTCAGCTTCAAATTAATGACAAACTCATGTCTGAAACAGTAATGGCTTTGGTGCAAAATTAAGGCCCTTCTGCATGCCCAAGGCTTCTGAAAGAAGGGAATCCTACTCCCAAATACACATCACAAAATCTGCTGTATATTAATAGCAAACAACCATCTAAAGCCTGACAAAAGAAATACAGCAAACTTCCTCGTGTACCCTTTTCACACTTTTCCTGCAGGAAAAGTGGCAAAACAGTGGCATCAGCAGATCTGATAATGTACAGAAGGATGGCTCTAATGAGGTTCCACGATTTGAATGCCTGGAACTGAAAGGAGTGCCTTGGACTACATCCAGCTGTGGGCACTGAACACACAGTCAGGATTTTGTTCTGAGGAATAAACTTCTACATATATCAGCATTCCACAATATTCTATTAAGGAATTACAAGTTATGAGAGGACAGCTGCTGAAGGTGATGCCATTATTTGTCCCTGTGCCAGCCATTTAGCCCAATATCCAGATATTAATGACAGTTCTGGATTAAACTGCTACAAGGTGTAGAGTGATTTACAAGGAGTGTAATTCTTCGCCCTCAGTTTTAGTTGGATTTCTTGTATCTGTCTGTTTTGATAGGTGTTTATGCTTTCCTGCTCAATGTCTGTGTGTGGCTGATCTTGGAAAATGGAACTTTTTAGATTTACACATCTTCCCACAGTCCTGCACTGGTTATTCAAATCATATCTTTGAACTATCTGTAGTTGTTTCTACCACTAGGAGATGAGGGAAGCAGTCAACTTAGTTACACCCAAAGCTGATGGTAACTTCATGCAGATATTTCAGCTACCCTCCATCTTTTCCAACCATAAGGAACAACTCCTTTTCCTAGAAGCTTTTTCTCTCCACGCTGTTCCTGATCCCTCCCATTTGACTGTGTCTGTCCAAATAACTAATCTAAAAGACTAAAAAATACTTCAATACAAACTGATTACAATACTGTCATTCTTACAAGGAGTCCAGAAAGTAAAACAAACTTTGTAACTTGCAATTTTATTTACTTTATTAAGTTTCAAGCGAACAACAATATCTTTCATCTTGATCAAGCACTTGCAGTTTCAAAACCCCTGAAATGTGCAAATGAATATCATATGAAGTACTGTAAGCAAGGCTTGTGATACTGACTATTCAATCACTAAGTTGCAAGGACAGTGAAAAAAGATCATTTGGAACGGAAAGGTGATTATGAAACAAAGAGAATGATTTTTGTTTGTTTGTTTTAATGACTTTTTTTTTAAATTATATGTATATAGAACAGGATAAAGAAGCAGTGGGGAACAATTAATGCAAATCAACTAGCACTAGAGAAGAAAATGAGTATACAGTACATTATAAACACATTATCCTGATATATACACAGACATTAAGACATCTTTTTAATGGGCTTCTACACAAACATTGCTTCAACTTTGCTAACATCAAAATTATTTTTGAAATTAAACCATAGGTTTCTTATTCTGTGATCATAATTTCATATCATGATATAATTTATAATTTAAGGTGTATAGGTTGGAATTATTGCATATAATACCATTAAGAACAAAATCCTTATGATTAATACTTCAGGTACAAACACTGTCTCTCCTCTAATCCTTGTGGTTGGATAACTATTATGGTAAGAATTAAAAGAAAAAAAAAACCTGCAAAATATTTTGTCCAAATTCTGGTAATCTTTCAAACAGTCAGACATGTCAGAAGCACATTTGAGAGCCAAATACAGGACAAGAGTAAATGTAAGACACACAAATACCTGCCTGAACCCCGCATCAATCATCACTGAGTGGATGGACTGGGACACGTTGTCTCTACCTGCCCACAAACCACCAAAAAACTCTTGCTTTTACATATACCTTTTATCTTAATGTTATTCTGACAAACTACTATAATCTGACTAGTACAAACTTCTTTTAAATTTGTGTTTACTTAAATCTGCTTAAAGGTGCTGCCCTTCAAGAAACTTCCTAAGGTTGAAGGCCTGATCAGAGAATCACAGAATCAATTAGCTGGAAAAGATCTCGACGGAGATGTTTAGCCTAGAGAAAAGGAGACTTGGGGGAGACCTTACCACTCTCTACAACCACCTGAAAGGAAGCTGTAGCCGGGTCTCCTCTCCCAGGCTACCAGCGACAGGAGAAGACACAGTCATAAGCTGCCTCAGGAGAGATTTACATTGCACATTAGGAAGAATTTCTTTACTGAAAGGGTGACTGAATGAACTGCCCAGAGAGGTGGTGTAGTCAATGTCCCTGGGAGGGGTTTAAGAAGAACTTGGATGTGATACTCAATGGCCTAGTTGACAAGGTGGTGTTAGGTCATGGGTTGGACTCTCAGATCTTTTCCCTCGGCTGCTCCTTACTGGACTTGTGCTCCAGATCCTTCCCCACGTACACNCTTCTCTGGACAAGCTCCAGCACCTCAATGTGTCTCCTGTACTGGGAGGCTCAAAACTGGACACAGCACTTTGAGGTATGGCCAGTGCCGAGGACAGGGGAAGAATCGCCTCCCTGGTCCTGCTGGCCACGCTATTGCTGATACAGGCTAGGATGCCGATACAGGCCTTCTTGGCCACCGGGGCACACTGCTGGATCATATTCAGTTAGCTGACAATCAGCACCTACAGGTCCTCTTCTGCCTACCCTCCAATAGATCAAAACCTTCCCCCAGCTTGGTGTCATCTGCAAATCTGCTGATGATGGGCTCACTTCCTCGCTCCAGATAATCAGNACCACCTGAAAGGAAGCTGTAGCCGGGTCTCCTCTCCCAGGCTACCAGCGACAGGAGAAGACACAGTCATAAGCTGCCTCAGGAGAGATTTACATTGCACATTAGGAAGAATTTCTTTACTGAAAGGGTGACTGAATGAACTGCCCAGAGAGGTGGTGTAGTCAATGTCCCTGGGAGGGGTTTAAGAAGAACTTGGATGTGATACTCAATGGCCTAGTTGACAAGGTGGTGTTAGGTCATGGGTTGGACTCTCAGATCTTTTCCCTCGGCTGCTCCTTACTGGACTTGTGCTCCAGATCCTTCCCCAGCTCCACTGCCCTTCTCTGGACAAGCTCCAGCACCTCAATGTGTCTCCTGTACTGGGAGGCTCAAAACTGGACACAGCACTTTGAGGTATGGCCAGTGCCGAGGACAAGGGAAGAATCGCCTCCCTGGTCCTGCTGGCCACGCTATTGCTGATACAGGCTAGGATGCCGATACAGGCCTTCTTGGCCACCGGGGCACACTGCTGGATCATATTCAGTTAGCTGACAATCAGCACCTACAGGTCCTCTTCTGCCTACCCTCCAATAGATCAAAACCTTCCCCCAGCTTGGTGTCATCTGCAAATCTGCTGATGATGGGCTCAATTCCTCCATCCAGATAATCAGTAAAGATACAAAACAGGACTGGGCCCAACAGCGATACACTACCTATGAGGAATACTGAAGGACCCAGGACAGGTAAATACCCAGGACAGGTACAGTGATACTTTACCTATGAGCAATACTGAAGCCACATGGGCTTGCAGCCAAAACACAGATGTTTCGCCTCTTTACCACAGAAAATGCATGACATATTGGTTTATGAAAATTTTGAAACATGAGTACTATACCAAAATCTGACTGAACTGTAACAAACTCTTGACAGAAGAGTGACTTAAGACAACATCAATACTGTTTCAGTCCAACTGCAATCATACATTCACCTTTTGACATGGTTTAATGCTTAGCATCTTACATGTATCTTGTATTTCTGAGACCACTCATGGAATGATTTCTTCTTTTTATTTTGAGCACAACATGAATACATAAGGAGAGAATGAGCCATAGAAAGGAAACAGACACTGGCAAATTTAGTACATTAAATCCTGGCACTCCTCTATATTTATTCCTCATGGTTGTGAAGCTTCACTTCAAAAGCTCCAGATACAGTGGAAAGACCCTACAGATGTGGCTGTTATGTAATACACTGTGTAAATACACTATGCATTTGAACAAGACCAAGCAATGTCTTAATGTGTTACTTGTACAAACTCTCTGTTTGAAGAGCTTTAAACTATTATGATACGAAGGAGAAGGTTCTAAACAATATCATTTAAAAGGCAGACAGGGATGGTATAAAGCTACAGAACACAATCTTGCATGTGTCATTTATCTGCAAGACAGATCTGATGGATGCTGTAAGAGCAAAGTTTCAAGCTCCTGGAAGGAAAAAAAATTGCAATAATTATCCTTAAAAGCTTAGTGTAAAATTTTCTTCCATTGGTTCTATTAAAAAGTAATTAGCGCCTATGCAACTGCCAAAAATTGGCAATTAACACTGCTACATAAGAGAACACTGGCACTTAATCTGGTTAGCGTTCTCAAGAAAACCTCTAATGCACTAGTGCTATCTATCTATCTATCTATCTAAGGCACTTACATGGCTCCTATTACTATAATATATAGGCATTTAACAATCTTTACTGCAGTTATTTATACAACACCCTGGCGAGGTCATGAAATACAGTCAAACCAAGCACACAGATGTGGAGCTGAGTTTAGGCTATAATGTTACACAGCATTTAACTTACAAAATCCTTTTTCAGGAGGTATTTCCAGGTGCACTGCACTTGTAATAAAACACACAACTAGATAAACCAAGGAAAATTGTTAACTTCAGAGTTTAATTTCAAATTTAATATCACATTCAGATAGTAAAATTGTTTTCAAGAGAAGAATTTACTGAAGCTCATGTTTAGAGCCAGAGCTTGTCTTGGATGTTCACGGTAACAACAATTCCTACTTCCCACTGAATTTAAAACTAATTCTCATTCAGCTAATGAAGCTGCAAAGATGGTCTTCCTAGCATCCGAACAGATGCACATGCAACGGAAGGACATCAACAGTCAAGCAAGAAAGTTGAAAAATGTTCTCTGAACATGCCAGGCTTTGAACACTGTCACAATGATTATCTAGAAACAGGACTATAGGATCCAGTTTGAAAGAAATGTTTATACGAAACCAAACAGATGAGACAGTGTACTTGTACATGCATGCAATAGTCAGCAGTAAACACATATCAAAGTTGTGCTAAACTACGTTTTGCTTAAAAACCCTAAACTAAAAACACAAAAGCTATATAAAAGTCAACACAATAACAATATAATCTGTCTCTCAGTTTCAACTGCTGACTTAGGCATAATTTTAGCTACATGTAAGCTAGCAATTTGCCACCTCTAAATATAACAAAAACATAGGGAAAAACCCCCTAATTTCCCCATATTTCCAAGCTGTGAAGAGGCTTGCAACATATATGAAACAAAATACATCACTGGCTTTTGGTTTATGCTGCAACACAATTCAAGACTGAGAAGCAATTTGGAGCAGTAGCTAAACAGCATCTTTCCTAACGGTGTATTCCACCAGAAACTGCATTGCCTTTATAAAAATAAATAAAATGTTGATATTATCCCATGAAAGAAATAAAGGACTACCACAGATATACAGAGGAAAATATTCGTATCTTAATTTTTAGTGCCCTTTAACTACATAAAAGGTACACTGCATGGAAACCAAATGTACCATGGAAAGAACAGAGAGTGTGTTACATAATTAACTTTAGAAAGTATTTCCTTTTTCCAATATGCTTAGTTTTTCCAAGGATGTCAATTTAAAGTTTTAAAAAGCATCCTAGCTCCTTGATGGCTTTGCTTAATTGAAATTACAGTAGAAGAGTGTAACCAGTCTGTTTTTACAGTACACGCTATAATGAAGCACGAGCAAATTGCACTTTTTTTTAAAACTTTTCTCCTGAAAGGCACCAAGATCATCCATAATGAAGGAATAAAAGATTCTCTTTGAGTGTCATAGCATGATTAAAGGTGATTATTGATCTAGTTAACAACGTAAAACAAGCACACATTTCGTCAAGAATATGATACAATCTTAATGAAAATAGTTTAGACTATCTTTGAAAATAAGATAAAACTGGACTGAAATTTAAACAAGGAGATTTATATAATTTATACTATAGAAGAAAAAATATATATACCAGTAGGACAAAATGTTGATTTAATAATACTATGCAATTCAGATCATTTAAAATTAATATTTATAGTTACTTTATTCAACCATAAATGAAGACGCTTCTACAGCCTGATTAGACCCCTTAGATTCTGAAATACTTTTAAAATAGCTACCTGCTCATACCTGACACCTTTGAGATCAGTGAGCATTACATAAGCACTACAAGATCCTTCTCTGAAAAAGGTTCTGAGAACACAGAATAATGAAAATACAATCTCAGAATTTCAGAATGGTTTGAGTGGAAGGGACTTTAAAGGTCATCTAGGTCCATCTGCCCTGCCATAGGCAGAGCACCTTCCATTACACCAGATGGTTCAAATAGAAAGCTGAAGTCTCCTCTCCAAAATACAATTGGCCTTTTTGTAGTATTTTCTTCCTTAATGCATACTGATTTCAACAGCACTTCAGATGAAAACAGTTAACATACAGACAAACTATTACACTTCTTCACAATTCTGTTAGCTAATTTCAGCTAGCTGTGGATTTGTTTTGCACAAACCATCTCAGAAACTGCCATTATCAGTAGCCTTGTTTCAGTCAGGGGTTTGGTTTTAGATGTTGGTTTCTATCATGTATGTTTCAGCTTTCCCCGACCACCTAATTAGTAAAATTTGGCATCCATTGGTGTCCTTTCTACAGGAGTCTAAAATTTAAATATTAGGGCATAAATTAGGATTAACAAGCCAAAACTGTCCCTAGAATTTTATCTGGAGCTCCTGGCACATGTATTTGTGGTCCAGACATAGGAGTTTCAACTAAGACCAATGTGACTGAACAGCAAAGGTCAAGCTTGCCTGAGACTAAAGCAGTACCTTTTCATAATAGAGCTCTGAATTATTGTATTGGAAGACACAAAAGCAACAGAGACTGAAAAAATCCTTGAAAGTTTGGCAGGGGGAATATCCAGTAGCCAATTTAATAAATTAATTTCAAAAATACACTGATCCTACCCCTGCTTCTGTCACACAGCGTGGTGGTACCACAGGAAATTACTGACATCAGAATTGTACCTATCTTGCAGATGTGTGTTTCTTATTTTCTGACCTGAAATAGTCACATCTGATTTGTCAAAGATAAACCTATTTCAGCTGAAGTAAGGAAATCCATGAAGTCCTTAATACACAGAAAAATTAGATGTTTACTGATTTATATTTGCCACCCTCCTGTCTTGTATCCGTGAACTGTAGATAAAACCCCCTCACCTCATAAATGTGTTATGAAAATAAATTCATTAAACATTTATGAGAGTTTCCAGCACCACAGTGACATTTATCACAGAAAAGGCCAATAGAAAATTAATTCTTTGCTCAGAAAAGTCCTGAATGTCATGCTATGTATAAGACAGGGCTATCACACCAAATAGTTATAGCGGCATAGTATCACATAGCTAATTACTAAGCATGAACCATCACAAAATACACTGAGTAAGGCAGTCTTACATAAAACAGCTACGGGAATGCAACCGAAAACTCTGTCAAAACTAATTAAGAAACCATTTTAAGACTACATTACCTGAGTTTTTGTTGCATCTCCTAGGTTAAAATGCAAACCAAAACAGAGGAAAAGACGAACTCCATCATATGTTACTATGCTGATAGTTGTGCTATATAGATCACTATAAGACCACTGGTACACAATGAAACAAGAGAACTGGCACACACGTGGGATATGAAACACTGACGCACCTTTTACTAGAGGGTTTCACCCACTTACAGATCAAGGTGCAAGAAAATCCAAGATACAGGGAGTCTTTTAATTCAACACTCTGAAGAAAAGGGACTTAGGTACCTGGACTCTGCTCAAAACTCGCAAACTTACAGTCAAACTTCTCATCTTCCCAGGGCTATCTAACATGCACACCTCTGGTCACAACTTTATCATATTGGTATCTCGTTAACAGTCATTTTTCACCCCTCTATGACAACCCTTCCTTTTACAAAGGTAAACTGTACCTGCAATTTAGGTGCATCACAACATCTTAACCCCAGTTTATCCTCAACCTTCTCCTTTCACTGGAGGTATGCATCTCTCCACCAAGTTAGCTCAGCATAGTAGCATGGCTTACTCAGGAGAGGAAGGGGAAAAAAAGAACTGTGTTACAGCAGCTCAGAGGGAACATTTACATTCCCTGATCATGTCAGACAGGCTTCTGTGATCAAAAAGCTATACTCTAGCGAAGGCTAGACTTCTTTGCTAGGGTACAGAAAGGAAGCAGCAGGGGGCTGGGGGGTGCGGGAAAGCTTTCAAGCATGAAGATGACAAGCATGATCAAAACCATGACATTTTCCCAAACTTATTGCTCTGAAGTAGATCAGCTACTTAGTCTAAAATAAAGGGTTTAAAAAAAAAAAAATAACAACAGCATGACGCAGGACTCAGGATTGAAAAATTCCATCTAAACTATTCGACCTTAACAAAATAACTGAAGGTGATATTTTATAATGGCAAGCACCTGGCAGCTAGTGATGTGTTACAATTTCTACAACATTATGTTTGTCTTCAAAGCAAAATTAAATTAACAAAACCAACTAAAGTCTTCAGAACGGCATTTTATGCATTTGTAAATGCACCCAGCCATTCTGGACAGTGCTCCTTTGACATGAACATGCAGCGTGCTATAGCAAATTGGTCCTTCTGACACTATTTTACTTGGCAGATGGAGTAGATTTGTACCAACATGCAAAGACAAATTCTTAATGTCACTCCCTCATAGAAGAACACCATTTAAATTCCTGTATTCAACTATTACTCTTACTTTTAATGGGGTATGCTGATATAACACTTCCAAGACCCCGATATAAAGGCCAGAAGACTGGAGAGAGCAGAAACAGGGGAAAAATTATTAGACAGGAGTCTAATCCCAATAGAGTGTTACTCACTGGCCACAGTTTCACACCAGATGAAACTTAATCCTCCAGGAAGACTGGAAACCTTGTGAAAGTTCACTGCCCTGATGAGAGTATTAAGGTGTTGCCACAAAACAAAACAGGCCAGGGCACCTAATGTGAGTTAATCAGAACCATTACTTTATCTTAGAACAAGGACAGAATTTAAGTCTTGTAAGTAGCTTTTGTTCACTCTAAGATGGAGGGAGAAAGGAGAGGGAGAGGAGAAAAATGCATTTTGAAATATGCTTTTAGAAAATAATCATGGTCGGAAAAAACAGTCAGAGAAAATTCAGAACCATGATATATGCTTTCTTAATGATGCAACATGCAAGAATGTGATGTTTGAATATCTAAACAACAAAATATTGTCAAAAGAATCCCAAAAGAAATAGCAACTATGTCTATAAATAATGGTAGACCACTACCAGTAACGAAAGAAAGTGGGCATATTCCCTCATGAAAGTAAGTGTGGCCATTCATGATTATAAAGAAGTTTTTACAGGAAGTGGGGAAAAAATTAAGAATAGCAAGGATAACAAATAGCAAGGATAAACTTCAGTGAAAATTTTTCTGAGGTTGTAGTCCTGACATTTCTGATTTCCTTGCCAGACCATACAGACATTGCTCAGATTCTGAAGACCAACATCAGTTTCACCCACTTTTTTCTTGCCTTTTTCAACTCATCTCCATGCAGGCTCAATTTCTCTAATATATATTGCTGGAACAGTAATTTAATAATACTGAAGTATTGTAATCATTGTTTCATAAAAATGAATTGCTTCATAACTAGAAGTCTTTGAACCTAGTCCACAGAATCTGCTTCATTGTCCAGTAAAGTACTCCTTCACTGGTACTGGCACTTCCCAACTCCAAATATGTCCATTAACACCTGGAACATTACCACTGCTAATGGCCATACACAACTATTCCTGAGGGTGGAAGAAGACAAATCCTTCTCAAATCCTCCTTTAATAAAAGATTATACACAAACAAATCATTCCAGACCCACTGAAAAGAATAATCATAGAAACCTTGGCATATAATAACAGTAGATTAACACACTTAGATGGAAATAAATAAAATAATTTTAAAGCCCTAAACATTAAGAGGTCCTGCATTTAAAAAAATACAGATGTTGACAGAAGCCATTTAACAGGACTGGCCCCATCACTGAGCCCTGGGGAACTCCACTGGTGACTAGCCACCAATGACTCCATTCACGACCACGCTCTGGGCCCAGCCATCCAGACAGCTTTTTACCTATCAATTAGTACACCCACTGCACTCCTGGAAGCCAGCTTCTCCAGACAAAGGCTGTGGTTGATGGCATCAAAGGCTTTACTAAAGTCTACGTAGAAGGAGATGCTGAAGAACAGAGATGCCTTTCTATGGTTTTAGAGAACACCTTCTCCTTAATTTTGTCTACTTACATCTTCAATGCATAAAAACTCATATTCTTCATATTGTATAGCAGCAAAATGTTCTACAGTTTAAGTGCATACTACCTGAAAACAGAAGTCCAGGCAGATTGCTGATTACTTGATAGTTAACTGTTAACTTGTTTTCTAGATGTGCAATAAGCAGTAGACTTGGGTCATGAAGATACAGTAATGGAACTTCTTAACCAGACTTTTGCTGATGTCATACACTATTTTTATTAATTACCCTGTCACAGAAGTTGTAAGTGCTCTCATTAAGTTTGCTGATGCAGGAGAGCTAATAGGCAATACACGTGGCATGAAGTCAATCTCTCAGATACTTGTAAGTGGGATAAAATTCCCCTTGTGCATAATCATAACCCTGAGGAGAAACTAAATAGCTTTGTGCTACAGACTGGAAACCAAGTAATTCATAGAGCTCTTTGCAGAAGGGTCATCATGGAATGGCTGCCAGCATTTCTCACCAAATAGAAATGAAACTTCAGAATGTAGCAAAATACAATTCCAGCAAAGTTCTGATTAGATCTCACCTACAGTATTGTACACATTTCTGTGAAGAACAACGCAACCAAAACAGAACTAGAAAAGCTCCGTTTCATCAAATGGAAAGAGTCCACCAAAGAAATTACATATACACATATTTTTACTAATGTATCAACACACATGTACAGCTAAATGAAGAAATATTCAAGAGTTACCAGAGCCGAGTGTCAACTTTAGTAAAAAGAAATTGCAACAATTTGGTATTTTATTTGTTTGTCCAATGGGATTGTTAGCCTAGATTAAACAGTTTCCAGACACAAAAACATTGTACTACACTTTCTGTCTGCATTAAATGGCAATCTGCAGTAAGAAGTATGTGAAGTGTCATAAAATACCTCCTCCATTGGAAGAAAACTTTTAAGACACATTCACCTGCTAGAGTACTACACCAGGAAAAATCAAAATGCTGAAGTCTTGTCCTCTAGCCACACAGGCTACTGGTCTAATGTTACACTCTTCAAGGAAGAGTTCTACAGAAATGTTGAAAGTCTATAGTTACTGTACATAAAACAAGGAAATAATTTCATCTGTTCAAAATAGACATTTAATTATTACAAAATCCTCTTGATCAAAATTTAATTGCAGTGTATTAGCATTTACACAACAGATAACTTTATTTCACTATGTACAAGAAATGATGCATTTAAGGAAGACATATAATCTCGGTAATGCACACTGACAAAAACGATGTCTCATTCTTGATTAGTAAATTAAATTGAGAAATAATAGATGAACATGGCAGAAGTACTTTGCCTGCCTACAAAACAAGCTGTTATTAAATGAAAACTTGATTTTTAGAAAATTAAGGATCAACAGTGTTCCAAATTCCCTCTGGGCCTTGCCACTCTTCCTAAAGATCGTGATAAAAAAAAAAAAAAACAGACAAAATCCTTTTGAAAAGCTTTCACACAGCACCACAGCATCAGTCCTAAAACATGAGATGTCACTGTCAGAAGCTGTGAAACCTAAACAAAAGCCCATTTCACATTAAGCAAATGATTCTCCAGATCTACAAAATTTTCCTTTTTTTCATAATAGATTATTATTAACTACATTTGACTCCATAATACAAAGCACTAAGTCAAGCTTACATTTTCCCAAAGAATAAATCCAAAGGGTTATTTATTAACTTTTTATCTTAGTACAGTTTTATGCCCCTGATTGACTAATATCTGTTGAACATACAAATTCAGAAACAATTTATAGTTTAAACCAGATATAAACTGTTAGAAAACTACCAGATTATGGGAAAAATAACTAGGTACATTTAATATTCTGCTGAAATTATCATAAAGTATCTCCTGTTTCAAAGATGATGTACACTGAATAAACTCAGACTTTGATGGAGTTGATTTATTTTTCTTTAATTCTTAAGAAACTTGAAGTAGATATTCAAGATGCCTGCCAAGTGTTCATCTCCTAGAAATAGTACACAGCTGTCATTCATTGAAATACAGTCTGTTTTTTTCGATGAGGATAATATCTCTCATACTTGAAATCTTGCAATAAACACTCAGAAAAGATTTATTATTGAACAGGAAGTTTCAAAACTACCTTTAAGAACTTTTAAAATTTGGCAGGTATTTTTAGATTTTTCTAAAGGGCATTTCCACAAGTTACCTGATATTAAATGTAAAATTTCTATATATGTCTAGCTTCAATCAATCTTACACTACAATTATTTTAAATGCAATGACTTTCAGGCTTAAATAAAGGAATGGGAGCTTTATCATTGTAATTAATAAATGTTACTGTCTACACAAATACTGGGGTTCTAATTTCCCCTAAAATTAGGTTTGTGAATCTAAGACACTAACTTTGCACACAAACATTTACATCAAACGTCTGTAATGACTGGCACTGCCTAAGGACAACAGCCAAGCTAATACAAGATGGCACAGCTCTGACAAAGTCAAAGCTATATCACATCAGCACATATTCTGCTTGTTAAGGTTTAGGACATCTAAACAAAATAATTAGGTAAAGTGTTTGTACATGATTTAAGTCCTTACAATTCAAGCACTCTTTTTGTATGATTTTTTTCTTTAGTAGACCAACTCAAATAATCACGAACTGAAAAACAAACACATGCAAATCAATTGTCAACAGGGAACAAGAAAAAATAACTATCATGATCTTCTCCTCCTTTTGCTTGAGCAGGAACACCACAGATTGGTCAAAAACCAGTTTTCTCTAAGTCTCATGTTCACCTCACCACCTGTACTTTGATTTCAAGGAACAGAAAGTTATTACCTCTGCAGAGATAGATATACTTGTATAGTTTTCTAGTCTTAATAAGTTACCCAAACAGTGTGTTCATACACAGGTTATTTCTTCATTCAAATGCCATAGTGTTACTGAACCTTAAAACATGCCATAAAATTACCTATAAGCATAGAAAGCCAAATAAGTCTAGACTGCACCGTACTAGATATCACAGATAAAACTCCTTAGCACTAGCAGAGACCACCTGCGACAATGAACTTACCTCATTCAAAGCATCTCTGGAATTGCCAGCAAAAACACGTAGAGAATAAAGTACAGTTTAGTTGGTAACTGAAAATCATTTATTTAAGAGAACAGTTCTGTCTTATTTTGAGAAAAGATAAAGCAAACTTTAGAGAACAATGTTAACTTAATCTATCATGGATGGATTTTGCTTCTGTAAAAATAACCACTTAACTCGAATCCAAACAACAGCTTTCAGTCTCTATCTACATTAGATTAGAAACTGAATTTAGAAAAATTAATAACGATGAGCCCACACATGAGAATCTCCTAGCAGCACACAGAAGATGCGAAAGGAGAACAACTGAGGTTCAAAGATAAATGTCAGAGTCACCTGAAATTTTTAGGACTATCTTGAAACTCTGATATTGACTTTCATGTGTCAACTTTCAAGAATGGAGAGACAAGCACTCTAATCCTTAAGAACACAAATGATATCTGACAGCTCCTAGCAGTGAGGTAAACAAAGTTACACAAACACTTGAAACTGTTATGAGAGGAAAAGAGGAAAAGAGCTGGGAAAAGAAAACAGAGGCTCAGAGGAATGGAAGGATTACTATGAGATTAGCATAGTGAAAATGAAAGTGAAAACTAAGCAGATGGGCAAAATTAATCTGAATTGTTCACAAAGTTAATTTGAATAATTACATTGGGTTCACCTGGACAATTTCATTTGAAGGTAGGGAAAAGGACATACCATAGCTTAGTGTATGGATGTTATGGGAGTAGTAGCATTCCTATAAAAGCAAAGGGGCTGCAGCCCTCTCTTCCAATCATCACTGCCTAAGGGGACATACAGGCTCCAGTGGCCACATTCACAAACACCAGCTCCAAGCCCTTGGTGCATGCAGCAGTCATATTTATATAGGGAGCTATACTGCAAATCTGTTATTTTTCTGTCTGAAATTTAATAAAATCCATCTTCAGATCACAGGCAGTGAGAAGTACTCAACCACTTATTACTGCAACTTTAATGAAAAAGTACACAATATATTCTTCTGCTAATTTTAAAATTTCAGCTAAAAATATTTATTGAGGGAAGCAAATGTTTGTGGCCTAGCTTTTTTACTAAATAGATACCCGATTTTTTGAATCTAAATCCAAAATACTGTGTGCAGGTCTGGTCTTGTCCCAAGCACAAGACAGACACGAACACATGGGAGCTAGTCCAGAAAAGGCGTTGGAAAAGGCTGGAGCATACATTACATACTTGATTAGAAGGAGTAAAAGAGACAACAAGAGGCACAACTAGAAATACAGGAAATTCAACCTCAACACAAGACCAAAAAAAGGGTGATTCAACATTGATATGGGTAGTCCAGAAAGGCTGTGCAGTCACCATCCATGAAGACATTCAAGAACAAGATCCTAAGCAACCTGCTGTAGTTGACTGTTGAATGGGTTGGAGAATTTCTAGGGGCCCTTTTGAATCTCAACCAGTCTGAAATTCTGTATTAAAAAAGAAATATATCTATTCCAATTCTTTGTCCAATAACTACTGAACTTTCAGTCATTAATTTAGCTGAAAATCTCAATGAAAAAGCATACAAAGAAAGAATTACACTTTTTTTAATACACTGCAGTAAAGAAAAAACATAGTGACCTTGATGTTTCATATTTTCACATAAAATTTTATACAGAAAGGACATGGGTTTTATACAGAAAG
Source organism: Donacobius atricapilla (assembly GCA_013397315.1). Classification (NCBI taxonomy): domain Eukaryota; kingdom Metazoa; phylum Chordata; class Aves; order Passeriformes; family Mimidae; genus Donacobius; species Donacobius atricapilla. The sequence goes on along the minus strand of WBMY01005579.1, from coordinate 47,883 downwards.
GACACGTTACATGGGTATGAACCAATAAATTATAATGGAGAAGCAAGTCCAAACAATTTCTTAATGCTTTTACTTTGTTAAGTTTATAGACTCTACATCTTTTAGGCTACATAAACTTGCCTGCTTTAACACAGTGACATTTCCAGTAAATTATGAAATGTTAGTAGGTAGCAAAATTTTGAATATTATAAACACTTATATTTTGCAGCTGAATGAAAAGCTCAAATCAAGTTTTTGGTATTCCATTGAAGTCTTGGAGTCTGCTGCAGCTTGTCTCACCTAATAAAATTAATACAGAATAAACTTCTCACACTATTTTCCTAGGTGTTAAGTTTTATCTTCTTCTCCTACTTAGAAGGCAGATGATTACACTGCAAGCAAGGACATCTTACTCTGATTCTACCTTGAAGCTCTTCACTCAAAGAACTAGACCATAATAAATAGAACATAATACCACNAACGAGGGGGGGGGGGAATGAAAAGTGTGGATTTTTCACATTACTGAGAAATGATCTTCACTGAAATCTGGAAATGATTCAACATCAGTGTTCTCAGTCTTCACAATGCAATGTGGCACATGCTGCATGAAACAATGGATGGGTTTGTCAACCTTTAAAGACACATGAAGACACTACAGTTTTTGCAGAAGCAACGACTGTTGATGTTCAGTGGCAATTGCCCCTCACTGCCTCCCATCAGCTGTACTGCAACAATTCCAAACCAAACCAGAATGGCAGCGGCTCAGCCACCAAGCCTTGTTACACAACTCATTCAAAACACACAACATGATAGAGGGAAGCTGTAGCGAGACCTGCTAGAGGATTTTCTCTGCCCCTCCACCTCATCTGCTCTCCTTCTTCCCCTGGATACAGTAATAAGTGGCATTTTGAAGCACTGCAGGTCACTGCAGCAAGAACGACCAGTCAATTTTGTATAGAGATGGACAGGAGCTGTAAGTTGGAGATATGTATAGGCTATAGTCCTTTATCACACATTCACACCTAAAGACAAAGAGGCATTTTATTTATCAAGAAAGCAATGTACATTAACTGCTTTGCTGCTTCTATTAAGAACAAACAAACAAACAAAAAGCCCAACTACTAGTAAAGAAAAATAAAGCCCTGTCTACATATAGTGGTAACCTGCACGGCTGACAGACACAGGCTATGTGGGAAAGCAAGCAGTCCATTTGCAAAATAGACCCTTTTGCTCTCTTTGCCTCCCAACAGGAGCCTCTGCTGAGGCAGGAAAAAGAAAAGAACCTTCACAAGATATACATGAGCTATCCTGTGAGGTTACTGAGCATTTACTTTTTCTCACCAGCCTTTCAAAGAACAAGTATAACATTAAGAGAAGACTAGGAGCCATCAATATTTTGCAACTCTAAAAGAAATGAAAATTGGAAGAGAATAGTGATGCTCGTTCATAAAGGTATTGTGAAACAGGCACTGTGGGAAAGCACTCTAAACTCAGGGACATCTGCACCTCTCCCACAGCTCTCCCAAGAGCAGTACTAATTAGTTGTGCACAACACGTGTACAACATATGCAGCAATTTGGCTGGAAGTTTTTGACTGGAAGTAGGAGGGGTATTCCAGAACTTTGTCCAAGGCGAGTAATGCAAATAGAAACATTGTAGACTTGCCACAAGAAATTGTCAAAAATCTTCAGAGCTTCAATACAGGTGTTCAACCAAGTCACTGGCGTTGCATAATGCACTCATACACATATGTGGCAGCACCTAAGTTCTCTAAATTTTGAAATGTAAATAAAAATTATGCAACCCAAAATTAATTTCCATCACTCAAACTTAGTTTTGCTCCTTACAAAGACAATGGAAAAAAATCAGACTGCAGCAGACTGAAGTTTGTGCTTCTCTATTTCTGTTTTCTGTATCACAGTCAGCAGTAAAATTCAAATTTGACAAAAAGATACATATTTCCACAGTGATACTGTTTTTATTTGAAAACTGAATTTATATATGCTCTATTTAGCTCCTGATTGCATGATACACATTATTATCAGGAGCTCAGTATTACATATAAGGAATGAAGTGGCTGACACAAGTTTAAAAACAACACACTTAGCACAAATTAACAATGTGCTTCCCTCTGTCAAGTATCTTGATATCAATAAACAACTCTCTATAGGTACACTAGCTATTCTTTTCACGGGGTCACCCAATACCATTACTAACTCTTGGTAGAAATGGTTACAAATCAGATGTATAGCAAACTCACCCTGTCACGTATCAGCATATAAACGTTTCTGACCACCTCAACACATGGGGGTTTTTTAAGGTTCACAGTTACCTTTTAGCTCCATTAGTTTAATTGACACTACTACCATAAGCATTTCATCTTAGTTCATTGCAGGCTTTATTGTCTATAACAGTATAAATGCTTCACAGACCACAAGAAATAAATGGAAAGAAAAAATACAATACAGTTATCTGCAATGACTATTTATGGCCCTCTTTGGACCCCTGGGCAGATCACAATAAAGTTGCTGTGCAGTGCTTCTCTAACATAATGAATCATACTCTGCAGTCAAACATCCAGGTACAGTATATGATTGTATCTGGCACAAACGAATAAGTGCAATAATAAAGGAAAAAAAAAATTTGCTGGAGAGATAAGCAAGTTTTGGAATGGCAAATGCGTTTACTCATGCAACATCTTAATCCTGCTACCTGAACTGGATCCCAATCCCAGCCACAGCAAAAAAAAAATTACTAAAAACTTCAGTCCCTCATGCACCTTACTGACCAGGATCTGCATACGCAGACAGTACATGCACCAAAGAAAAGACTCCAGAAGGAACACCATTAAGAGGGCCTGCATCCTGCATACAGGTATAAGTAGGGCATGTGCATTTGATTTGATTTCTAATGGTAGAAACAGATACGCACAGAAAGTTCTTCCTTCAACTGCCACTACCTAGCGAAAAGGAGTGGAGGTCCTTGATGCCTGAACAGAATCCGAAGAGGCGAGAATCAGCAGAGGAAGGAATGGATTAAAATGTTTTGCTGTGTTTCTACCTGTCCTTAGGTTTCTATACAGTAGTTCCCATAACTTTGCTGTAATAACTCCCTGCCTCATCTTCATGCAACAATATGAACTCAAAACAATTTTTGTATTGCTGCTTGCACTGCCTGCGCATCAGAGATACTGATACATGATTGACCATTGCTGCTCCAGTCCTCTTGGTGGACCTGATACCTCCTAGTTTCCCGTTTAACAGGCAAGAACTTGAAGTACTTTCTGCTATCTGGATAGTTACCAGAACACAACACCAAAAATAAAATTTAAAAAGTGGTGGTTGAAATTGTAATACACTTCTGCAGTCCTGATCCAGAAATTAAAACCACAGAACGCATGCCCACTCTTCACTTAAGAGAATGATGACTGGCCTGCTTATAGAATCAGGTCATTTATCCTATAACGAATTTTGTCATGATGTTTTGGGGGAGGCGGTTGGTATCTGCTAGTCTAATCATCACTTAGAACACATTTATTAAGTAATGCCCAAATTATATAGAGGATATCTTTACAGAAAATAAATACATCAGTTAGATGACAAAAGATTATGTACTCACTCTGTCAGCAAGACATTTTCACAGGATTTAAAGCAGAGGAGGTAGATTCAAATTACTAGAAATTCAATAATGTATATGCAGTGCCTATGAGGGCTTCTACTACTCCTGCACCTCCCTTTTGGAGTATTCCAAACACTGGCAATAGCTACACAGCTGCTTCCTTTCGATAAAAGGTTGTTGCATATTTAGCCAATTAATAGCTATGCAAATGTCTCACACATAGCTTCCAGGAATTTGTTCCGCATGCTGAATTTTCATTATTATTACAAAAAGTATTTATCAAATTATTTAGCTAAGTATTTCCTTAATGAAAACAAGCACAAGACTATAAAAATGTGTAACATTATCATAAAATAGGAAAGCAAGAAAGGCTTTAAAATTATATTATCATTATTAAGGTTATATAAATCTCTGTGCCCTGCTGTCCACAGGTGTATGTGTGTATCCCCTACAATCCCTTCTGAAGCAATCAGAGGGCTACATCATGCATTTTACAATAGTTAATTAGCACACATCTTTTGATTTCCAATACGACATTTCTTAGGTACCAGACAAATAAGTATCAGTTCCAAAACAAGACTTAATAATTATCATCTTTCTAGACAAACACCAGCGAAAAAGGTCTTTTATTCCATCCTCCAGAGGAGAACCAAATTTTAAGGCCCCACCAACTTAATTCTGAAATAGTCTGGACTAAAAGAATAGAAAGTGTTACTCAATCCTCTGGCACCACTTTGAATTTTTTTTTTTAAATATTCATCAAATAACAGCAACTTAAACCATTTCAAATCCATTTTTCAATGCAAAAACACATCCCATTGTTGCTACACACCCATGCAAGAAGACAAAAGAGGAAAAGCCTCTCCTAAATTAACTGCACCGTAGAGAAGACTAGCCACATACCAGCTCAGACTCTGGACTCAACACCGCTCCATCCTTCCGTGTCTCCCAGTCAACCCCTTCTCCATCCTTAATTTTCTTTGGTTACCTTAGCCTAAGCAGACCAGAACAATAAATAAGGGGGAGAGAGGGAGGGAAGAAAGGGATGTTGCACTTCTGAGACACAGTAACTCTTAAAATGTATTTGTTTTATTCTTCATGATTTAGTCACATGATTCTAGAGAACATTCATAACTTCATAGTTTGCCCATCTGGGTTTAACATGCCATCCTCTACCCACCCTGCAACTTCCCCTTTCCAAAAACATAAAAAAAAATGTTAAAGAACCAATTAGAAAAAGGCTCAGAACAAAGGGCAGATGCAAATACATTAGTGTAACTAAAACATAAGTCAAATGCAGTAAACATACAAGTGCTGTAGAGCCATGCTGCTTACTGTTATAGAGCAACAGTTCCTTTTGAAGCAATAAAATGGCATTTCATTTTCACAGTACTTTGACAATGAAATTTTAAAAAATGAGACTGACAGATAGTCATGAAGTCTATCACAATGACTTAAGTGCTCCATTAAGAATAATCATAATTTATATTTAAGGGTAACAAATATGTAGGTATGAAAAGAAAAAAAGGTGGCTTAAAAATAATCTAACTCACAAAAAACATTAATGTAACACTGTATTTTCTATATCACAACTAAATATTACTGGAACTACACAAAAAAAGACTAAAAAATATTCACACCTACCACTGTACCAGTACTGAAAACTTTTTAAATAGTAATAAAAAAATTAATTGCTGTTTCCAGTATATTATATTACTCATTAAAAAAAATAGCAGAAAAGGTTGAGGCACAGCAGCTGGGCTGCAGCAAACACTCTGGGGTGGGGGCAGGGGGGGGGGAAAGGCAGCAACAACATTTCCAGAAATATAGAATTTGCAGTGAAAGTGGAAAGTGGAAAGAGTGAACTTACATCCTCTATTTCATCATTATGACTGGTCCTACAGTAGGGAACCCAAATGAGCCACAGTAAACACAGTTATATTTCTATGTGTAATACACTAAAACTGATGATAGACTAATTTCCTGTAAGCTTTGACAAAGAGCCTGTCAATGCTTCCTAACACCTACAAATGACTTGTGAAAGAGACTGGTTATTAACTTATAATATCACCAATTAACTCACTTTTACATAAAAAGTACTCACTGCAGTTATGTCAAGAGTTTTTGTGCAGATTTAGCACATCCTATAAAGGCAGAAAAATGAAAAGTAATCAGATGACAAGCTTTTTCAGCCTTTCCAAAATAAATGTCACACGAAGTGTGTTTAACACATAATGATAATATTGCAATCAAGCAGATGTATGTGTATGCAACTCATATTTGTTGGGAGTATCAGAGCTACCATCTTTTTAAGGCATATTTGGTGAATAGCATTTCTAAAAATCTCATCTGTAGTCAGAAACAAGATTTAACTATCCTTCTTATAAAAATACCTTTATTATGTCAAAACAGATGCTACTGTCGATTCTTGCACCCTTCAACAGGTACACAATACTTAACAGAGTTACAGATCAATTTCTCTACAAGTTTCCCAATCAAGCAGAGGTAAATCCAGTTCCCTTTTACAGATGCAGTCAACCAGAACAGACAAGTTTGCTTAGATAAAACATGCCACAGTAAATGATGATATACGAGCTCCACTTACAGCTATCCTATTTGCTCACTAGAAAAAAAGCAAGGACTGATTATGAGCAAAGAATGATTTACATTCATGGGATAGAATACATTACATCCTTTCCAGGTCCTGAAAATGTCCTTCTGCAGCAACAGAGGCTAGTTTACGCTATCGGTCTTAGAAATGTTTAAAGAGCTGCTCTACAAACATTTTTTATTTCCATTTCAAAATACCTCAAAAAATTACAAAGCATAGACAGCAGCACATTGAGGAAAAGAGAAATTATAGACATTTTAAAAAATAAATGAAGAAACCTGAAATTATGGGTGAAAAAATGGCCTAACAGCTCTGATTAGTGAGCTGCGTGTTTATACATCCTTCAGCATTATACAAAGCACTAGGTGAATTTCAGACTGCCTCAGATGGCAAAAGACTGCTGAAAGAAACTTGTTGACAATGCTGTTAAAATAGAAAACTAATATTTGATGCAAAAAAAACGAAGTTTATTATAAATGTCAAATATAGGATTATAAAGCAATACGCAGAGATTCTGGACTTGCATTCCGGTGCATAATCCAACCATCTGTCGACCAGTTGTGTAGCAAAATCAAGATAACATGGAAATCTCCAAAAGGACAGTAAAATTCTTTTCCTTGAGCTACTGCGTTTCCCTGCTTATGAACGTGCCCGCGGTAATCGCACTCTGCCTGCAGATTAACCTAGAGGAGATGACACCCGCCACCAGCAAAAGAGGGATGGCAAAGGCAATCTGGCCAGACAGGGTGGGTAAGCAGGGCGCTCAGCTCGCGGCGAGGCAGGCTGCGGAGGCTGAAGCAGCCTTCGCCTCGCCGGTGCAGCCGCGGCGGGCGCGGAGCCTTGGCCCAGGGCGGCGGGGG
>WBMY01005579.1:19526-35426 GCA_013397315.1 Donacobius atricapilla | reverse complement strand
ATGAATCACAGGAATGATTTTGCATGAGAATCAGCCACAGCAGTACTATCAGAAATTTAATGACTTTTGCATTTAGTCACTTGTCTCTTATATTAAAAAAAAAAAAAAAAAGAAAGCCCTAGATGCTTGCCTGCTTGGGAGGGCTTCTTTAGTACCATAAAACGTTTGTAGTTATTCTTGTATGAGAATAGAAACCAAAGGAGAACTTTGCAGATTATATATGTAAAACTACATCCCAGTTTCCTCCAGTTGTTAGTATTTCAGGTAAATTATTAAAAAATAATTTGCTGTTGCCTGATGAAGGTATTTAGTTTGAAGTTTGGTCTAAGGCAAAAGTTTCATAAAGCCTTTTAGGTCAAACAAGATCTGGATGCTCTGATTAATTTTAAACATTGTGAAACTTTCCAACAAAAAGCAAATAATTTACCGGGCAAATAGATTTTGTTGCAAAACATCTTACTTTGGTGAATGATAAAATAACACCTTAATTTATTTTCTATCTCTCTTTAGACTTTGTCCTCAAAGGAAATATTTCACATATCCACATACAAGAAGCATTTAAACAGTAAACCTCTCTTATTCTTGCCATATGAAATTGTGTGAAAGAAAGCTTAGATCAATTGCCAGAGGCTTGAATGTTGGACACATGCTATTTAAAATGTTCAACAAAATCTTCAATATTAATCATAAGTTGAATTAAAACTATGGGCTAAGATAAAGTACAATGCCACTAATTGGTATTCCACATCATTGTTAAAGACAGATTTTCATCTTTCATACTTTTCATCCTAAAAGAACAGTATGGTAATCTCTTTTCAAAATGCTTCCATACTTAACTGAATATTATGTTCTTTTCTTAAGTCTTGGACAGATTTTTAATGGTTATGATGAGAAAGTCATTCTGGCTGCTTATGTTCCAAACTATAGAGTTGTAGTTCATTTGCAGAGATGCTAAAAATTTTTTCAGTTAAAGGAAAAAAAAATAAAAACTATTTCTGAATGTGGTATAATAAAATGACATTATATTCTTCCACTTTTTTAAAAAAGGTTATTCCTTAAAAAAAACCTTAAGGTCTCACGAGACAAAAAACATACTTCTGAATTCAGTTTGCTGATTTCCAAAATGTAGCTATAAAACATAATGGAAGTCAGGACTGGGGCAACATCACCCTTTACAGTGATTACTTGCCCTACTTTTCCACCATTTTGTTCTTGATATTGATTCAAAATCATACATACCATATGTATAACACGAAAGTAATATCTTTCTGTCAATCCACAAATACTTCTCATAATGATTTACATATTGGTAAACATGGTTCAGGGTTGATTATTTTGTAAAGCAGAACTCTAGGCATGGATACAAGAAGCTGAACACACACTTTGAACTATTTTAGTCTCCTTTTGAAGTAAAAGTAGAGCAGGGTTTTATGGAATCCAGATCTATTTTCCTTGCATGTTGTTTGTAATGTGTAAAATGAGGACGGCAACATAAGTTACTTTTCTTACCTGGAAAATCCTTTATTGAGTGATGTGAAAAGAAAAAGCAGTTATTTTCTCCTAACTTAAAATCATATATGCAGTATTTTTTCTATTAAATATGGATAAAATGTATCCTGTGCCTCACTTATGTTCAGTTCCTTCAGTCTGCTCAGGATGGAATGTCACATTTATTAACCCAGGTTAAAGAAAATCTATATTCATGTCTCTGTATTGAATGCTAGCTCACAAGATTTGCTAGAGCTTCATGGAGAAGTAAGTGCTGGGAGATTAACATGTTGAAACTAAGTCCTTTTTTTAATCTCTTTTGTTTTGTCAGGCTTCCTTTGTGGAGCTGTGAACACATAACATATGAATCCATTCTGCATCTGGGATATTCCTCGGGCACTAAATTGCAGTGGGCTTTTTTTCCCCATAAAATTTTAACTAGTGGTATTTCTCTAAAAAAGTCAAAAGCTCTGAAAAGTGCACAAGAGAAAGAATTTAAACTATTTATTTTCTCCAAACTAGTCCCTCAGTAGCTAGATAAAGAAACAGAGCACCTAATAGAAATGAGTTTATTTTTTAATTCAATTAATTTAATTCAAAGTTTCAGTGTTCAGTGTAAAACTCAACCACATACTGCCTATGGATTTAATAAGATAGGATAATAAAACCAAATTCAGTCATAATACGTCTAGAGGTGATGTGAACTTTGTCAAAGTTACGTGGATTTTGTGAATTTTACCTAACCATCTTATACAATGACTTCCAATGTCCAATTGTATGTATGTCCAGTCATATATTTTAGCAGAAATATTCAGCTCCTATGAAAGTCAGATCACAAGAAGACTCCATCTTAAATTCCCTACAGTGTGCTCCGGTCTTGTGCCACTGTCATTTGGTTCTGTGGTAATTCAATACCTGACACAGGTTACTCTCTTAAAGGTAGCTTCCAACATCGTGTAAATAATTCCCTGTGGAATTCTTTGAGTCAAAAAAGATCCACTGTATAGGCAAGCATAAAAATGATCTATTAATTTAATGTGGGAGAATAACAAAAAACTGAACCATATGAATACAGAGCCTTGAGAGATGCAAAAATGTATTTGGTCTCACTGTAAGTACTGAGTTCACTGTCCCCTGCAGTAGTGGAAAGAATTAGCAGAAACTACTATCTTAATGTGAATCAATAGAATATTATAGGAAAAAAATATGAAATGGGTCAGGCAAGGAAAAACACACTTATAGCATGCTTATTACACCTCTCCTGCTAATATCTATCAAAATGATTTTGAAGTGCAGGAATGCAGCTAGATAAAGAACATTTTTTTCTCTCTTGAATATGTCCTACATAATTACTTGGAAAGAATAGAAGTCTCCTTCCCTTTTCAAACTGTAAAGTATGGTGGTAAACAAAAAGTGGTAAAACTGAAAGGAGAAGGTTGGCTGAATATGTTTCTGCAATACTCCTCAACCAATAGTTTATATTAGTAATTTTTAACATTTGTTTTTCAAACTCAGTTACAGGAAGTTATATACTTAATTTTAAGTCCACCAAGATTAGTTCTTTGTTTACTGGTTAACTGTCAGCTAACAAATTTGTGCCTTTTTTTCCCCCTAAGGAGCTGTTGGTTGGTGTCAGATGCAAAGTATTTCCTGTGGAGGAATATCCTTTTACTGTTGGCATTCACTTCAGTAGTACATTATTGCAAACATCTGGAGCACAGCAGAAAAACAGTCTGGATTCTTTCCTAAAGCACCTCAATAAGAATAGTCTGAGCTAGAGAAATGCCAGAGTAAATGAGTAACCCAAACATGGAAAAGGGCTAGAGTACAGTAGCAAGAATACAAAGGTAGAAAATGCAATTCTTTAACCTGCAAACCCAGAGTGGATTTATAGAGCCTTTATCTCAAAGCCCACTCCAGCTACTGCAATTTAAAAAACCATTTCCTCTGTGTCATACACCATAAAGCAAAGGTGAACGTTCACACATTCGAGGCTTTAATTTTAGATTGATGAATCACCTATTGACAGACAATGAATCTCTGCCACTTCATCCTCCACTCCCCAGATTCAAATCATGTTAAAAGCCATGGTGCAAACAAAGAGAAAGAAGCCGGAAACATAAATGGGAAGTATCCATTATTCACTGATGAACATTGGGCTGGATTGTGTGAGTGCCATGCAGTCCCTTGATGTACTGACTGTTATCCAAGATAAGGCACAAGAAAACACTAGTTCTGTCCATGCCTTGCTGGATTGGACCTATAATGTTACAGACCCAAGCAGCCAGGCCCACCAGGTAGAATCTTCCAAATTATGGAAAAATATTCCCATATTCCCCTTCTGAATTCAGATAATTATGATTTTAAATCTGTGATCTTTCCAATTTGCTAATGTCACCTGTTACTCATTTAGACATTAATGCTTTTACACTATGATATTTTTAATTGTTATTACTTTAAACAATATTTTCTGTATAACAGTCTCCTTGTGAATTTCTACCATCAATTTACATGGAATCTGTTACATAATTTCTTTTAGTCTCTCAGGACCTATAACCTATCTTCAAAATATCAGCTGAACAATAACGCTGAACAGTTGAACAGTTCAAATATTCTGTCTAATGCTTCTCTGAAAAGTCATGCCAGGTATTTTCAAAGAGGTAATGTTTTCAGTGGATATCCAAATGTCCAGTCCACCAGTCTAATTCAAACAAAGCGACATTATTGTTTAGCTCAGCTTTGAATTTGTTCCAGAGAATCTGCAATTCTCTGCAGCTGTGCTGGGAAAACTCACAGTTCCCCTTCTCCCTAGGTAAGAACTCTTGCTAACAGAAATCTTTGGATTCAAGGGTATGCCCTTTGTTTCCTTGATAATTACCACCAGTCCATTATTAGCTACTGATTTAGAACAAAGAGTTCTAGAGCTTGTGCACTCTGGATTATAATCTCATTTGACAGGTAAAGAAAAAACAACGCAATGAAAGCACATGAAAACCAACACGTAAACAACTTTTTCAGGTATTTGAATATCTATTTGCTTTCAAAACAATGAATTAGTTTCTGATATTTTTAGCAAGCATCAGGAAACAGCAGTAGCATCCTGGTGGCAGCCAAAGACAGTTCTATCTTTTTTTTTTTTTTTTTTTTTTTTTTTTTTTTTTTTTTATATNTTTTTTTTTTTTTAACATTGCAAAAGTTAGGAAGAGAATCTAGATCAGAAAGAATTTTTCCATGCAAATATAGACTGGGTTTTTTTCACAAATCAGTCTTGGTAACTTGATTAATAGTAACATCTTAGTTAGTAGGTAACATGTAGAGAGAGAAAAACAGGCTAGTTCAACCTTCAGAAAAGTCCCAGTAATTAAATTTATAACTCACATGCTTGAACTTTATTACCTGAAGGTCTGACCCACAGCCTATGACCCTGGTTTAAATGTCTGTAAAATTATTTTGTGACAGTCCTTCAGTATGTCCAATCATATATTTTAGCAGAAATATTCAGCTCCTATGAAAGTCAGATCACAAGAAGACTCCCTCTTAAATTCCCTACAGTGTTCTCTGGTTTTGTTCCAGTGTCATTTGGATCTGTGGTAATTCAATACCAGGCACAGATTGCTGTCTTAAAGGTAGATTATCTCTAACCCAGTACACATGTACTTCTGTTCCTGAGGTCTCAAAACATACAGTCACTCTAAAATTATATTGCTGAATACTTCTATCTAAGCAAGAAGCATACCTAAATTAATTTTGCTACAGATGAGAAGTACCATATTTAGTAATTTGACATACAAATCTCTCCTATATTGGTTTTTTTTTTTTAGCATAGAAAAATGTTAAATATAATTAGCATTAAATATTCTTGCCTTAGAAATCTTACATGGAATAACTTCATTCTGAAAAGAAATTTAAACAGTATAGAATAGTGAATGAAAAGAAAGTTCCACATATAATTTACAGTCTGAAAGGCGGTGAAAATCCTGGCTTTATGCATTATTTTGTGTAAGAACAGCAAACTTAGGCTTCTCTGATATCCAAAGGTTAGTAAAGAAAAAACAACCTTCTTTTTTTTTCACCCTAGTTATTACTTAATAACGTACTCTTAATGTTTGAAGATAACATTTTGAAGTTTTTTACACCAAATCAGATTTCATCCAGAGATAAAATGGTAAAGATCAGAAGGCTTTATATAAATCTGCTCATTTGTACCTCTCTGATAATTTCTATTATTTTTTCTGCATTTGCAAAATAACTCATCAGTAGTGCACTTGACAAACTCAGAAAGGCCCATTTAATTTAATTTGTAAATACCTTTGTAAATATGTGACTTCAACCTTATCAGTATTTGAATGAACAATCAAACAAACAACAAAGGAAGATCTACAAAGGCAACTTCTTAAAACTCTGCTCAATTTTGCAAATTGTTTGAACTTGTTGATTAAACTTTCCATAAATATTTTATAGCACTGATCTTCTGCTTCAGAAGTTACTTAAACTGGAAGCATTGGAAGCAAATACAATCCTAAATTTATGTAATCTGGTAAAATGGATGATCAAGCAAACAGTCAGTTTACAGCTAGTTTGATCTTCTTCAGCCTACTACAAAGATCATGTCTTCTTTTTCAGTGAACTTCAAAGAAGTTTTTTCCTTGCTTTGACAGATACTGGAATCTATATTCCCATTCCTAAATTTCCATGTCACTATGCCTTCTATTAAATTCACACATGAAGCCAAGATTTACAGAAATTGCTGGGCTGATAACTTGTATTTCAGATTTTGGGATCCAAACATTTTGCTACTGCACAAAGCAAGTACTCTAAGTACAAAGAGAGATTTCTTCCAAAAAAAGATTGCATTTATATGCTCAGTCCAGACCAGACCTGAGGTCTCAAGGCCCATCACATGAAGCAGATTTTTTAGGAGTGTGCTTAGAATGGATGGACTGCTCTGTTCTTACAGGTTACCCCCAAGTCAAGGCAGAAGTCCTTTTACTGTTGTGCAGGTTGCATAAGGGAATAATTTATCTATGCAGGAGCAATCAGTAGAGAGAGAAACAGAAACTTGTAACTTTTGCCTTGTTTAAGATCTTTGACACTCACTTCTATTTTCTGTGACAGGAAGGATGTAATTATTGTGGGTGTTTATTGAAAAAGTGTGGAAAAAATGCATTCCCATTCCCCTTATCCTCTCCAACAATCATTTATTCTGAAGTGTTTAAATTTTTATCAAGCCTTGGCTTTTATATGATGATACCTTTTGAAGCTGGTAGATCTGTTGTTATGATGCAGGAATTTATTATAGCTGAATTATTTTTTGCATATCATAAATTCTAAGTCTTTGCACTCACCAAGCTAGGGAGTAAAAGATGAGAATAAACTGTACAATAAAAAGAAGTAAGTGCAAAATATCATCTCTTTGATTTGACATCATCTTTGACAGGACTTGATACACGTACCGACACAACCAAGAGAATCTCAAATCAAGGTGCAAAAAATTTCTGTGCAGAATTAATTCTGATTACTTTCTTGTGTATCATTTGGACTAAGGCGACTCACCTTTGTTTTTCTGCAGCACTGCCAAATCACTGCCAAATCAAAAATTAAAAGTCTTGGTAACTCAGTTTCTGTTACATAAAGATACATACAAAAGTATAGTATGATAAACTATGAGAGTCAAAGTTTTAAGTTCTTATATTTACAATTGCTTTTAGTTAGTACTTGTTAAAGTATATTCACTATCTTAACTGTGTTTTAACCCATGGACTTCTTCCTGTTCCTGTGGAAATTAAACACTAGAGGAGAGATTAGACAGGACTTTGAACTCCTAGCAAGAAATTCTGATATATGGGATCAAAGCCTCACAAGCTCTGAATGCCTGTTGAACTGACACTTACAAATTGGCAACAGGCATTTTTAAAGTTTCAAGACAGCTCAAGAACTACTCAGTCTATTGAAAAGTGCCCTATGGATTTGGGAATAGGCCTTGTAACATACAAACCATGTACTAGATACACTGAAAGGAAGAGGATCAACTCCAGATCTCAGTGGGGCCAAAGGCAGCCTGAAGCCGCCTGAGACAGAAGGGGACACAGTCTCCGTGGCTGTGTGTATGCTGGCCCCAGGAGGTGTGCTGGACTAGCCGGCAGGACTTGGGCACCTTGTGAAGTAGGCACCTGAGGATACAGATTCTTTCTCCTGGAGCAGGGCTTCTAGGCTTCCTTAAGAATAGACACTTAGATTCCTAGTTTTCACAAGTATAGATGTTTGAGAGGCCACAGACTCACATTTGGGTCACACCTGGCAAATATTATGTATGGAAATGAGTGAAAATGAATATTAACAATTTTATACTCTCTTTTCCCTTAGCTTCAGTGGTCGAAATTTCTGAAATCCGGGATTTACAGTTTGCAAGGTGAGCAAAAGGTCAAACATTGTTTAGCTTCAATGCAACATCAATAGGATAAAACTAACCTGCTTCTTCATGGCCTACTGCAACTAACATTCCCTATTGGTGGGTGAGCAGTTTAGCACTTGGTCAATTTCCTTCTTAAAGAGCTGGTAATTTTTTACATTAATATAGGGGGAAAGCATCCTTTAGAAATTATTTTATTCTTAAAACTTTAAAATAGGAAAGAAAACTTTATAAAATTAAATATAGTCTGTATTTTTGTCCATTGTCAAGTAATTCAGGTTCTATTGCAACACCCTGATGGGTTCAAAAGTCGAGATTATTGTGAGAAGGAAGTCTATCAACCCAATCATTTTTCTTAAATATTTGCTTGGTGGACACTCTTAGTGAAAGGAATCATATGAGGACTTAAGAAAGTAGGCAATACTGATTCACTTTCTGCTAAAAAGTTAGTTCCATTCTTATGCTACTGCTTCCCTTTAATGCAAAGCAGTTGACTTGAGGAGAAAAAGCATTGGCTGTGTTGTGTGGCAAGGTGGGATACTTGAAACTTTACAATATCATGGCATGTCATTATTTGGAAGAGGTCCAAAGTATTCATGTTTTAATTCAGCTGGCATGTAACACACTCTTTCTACTGACAAGACCTTAGAAGGTTTACTCAGAAAGTGTATAAAATTTTGTTGCATCAGAAACACTTTCTTTTTCTTTTTCTTGTCTTTTTTTAGCTCTAATGACGGTATTTCTGTCTCCCAAAATAGTTTTATTCTTTGAGATTTTTTCCTTCTGACCTCAGCCTGATGAAATTTTAAGTACTTAAGGACAATAATAAACTTTCAGGTTGTGTCTGTCCATATTGTAATAATTTTGAGAGATTCTTTTGTACATTATTTTTTCTTCTTAATTTTTTCTTCTTGAATCTTCATCTCAACTGAAGATGAATATTCATTTTACATATAAATTCTAATCTACTCTAAAAATTGAATTCATTCCGCACAAAAACTAAGCTGTGATCTCTAACAGTTTTGTTGAATAAAAACTTGTACTTTAGATCAAAATTACTGGTTATCTATGAATGTATTACAGCAAAAAACGAATAATATACAGAACAGAATTTTGACAATGAAAAGCAGGTCATTGCCCTTCTCTTGGGGCTGTAAAATCTTACGGCTGTCTCTTCCTTATGACCTTAGGAGTGTTTTCTGTGAAACTGAAGAGCCCTTCTGCAACTCAGAGTGAATTCTGGACTCTCTTCCACAGCTCATATACCTTGGAGTTGAGGTTACAAACAGTAGTCAGACGAGAACAGATCAAGAATGTCTATGGAATTATTTTTGATGAAGCAAAGTTTTCCTAAAGTCTGTAGAGGTGAAACTTCATTAAGATATTAAAATAAATTGCCTTCTGTCTGTCATGCACAGATCAAGTTTGTCTGCTGTTAGATTTTCAGAGAACTGTTCTATATGATATTTGTGCACTGAGTATAAAGATGTATATTTTAAAAAAGCAGACTTGAGAATATTCTTGAATTACTAGTGGTTCTTAACTTGTCGAAAGACACCCTCATTTTCAACAAAAGCAATATATATTTTTCCTTAAGAAGCTGTATTTATCATTTTAGAAATACTGCTTTTGTCTGCCCTCTGACAAATTTTTGACAAGTAAGGCTGTGGTTTATTTTATATTTTTCAAGAAAAGAATATAGGATTTCATTAGTAAGGACATGATGTTGCAAGCTAGAAAACTGGCTTGGTTGACCCCAGTGAATAGGATGAAAGTGGCAGTAAATGACAGCAGCCAGGGAGTGTGCTTGCAACCCAGATGAGAAGATCTAAAGATGTATATCCTCATTCTCTGTTTCTGAGCAGCGCATCTGGAAAGTTGCATCTAAATCCTGGTGGCCTACAAGGGTAATCTGGCAGGGAATTTTTGCACTTTGGGCCTTGAAGCAGGCTCAGTGAGTGCCAAGGAGGGGAAGAAATGTGTTTTCTGATAGAGTAGTTTTGGAAAGAAAGTAATTCTGTTTCTGGAGCTGCAAATGACAGTACAGTGGATCAGTTTAAAATATGAATAGATAGCAAAAATAATCACTCATGTCTTTCCTGTGACTAATGACCTGAGTTCATTACTGCACCAGTTTTAGAAAAATAATTTTGCCAGTTCTGTTTATACCATACAAAATTGTACTGATTTTAACTGTGAATTTGACAACAGAGCTGCTGTCAACTCTTTTAATACCCAGGAAGAAATTGAAAGACGTGGTATCTAACCTAAGACTTGCCCCAGAAAGAGATTGGGTATCTTCAGACAGTAACTTCTCCTATCTCTGGCTGAATGAAAGCGGGATAAACAACTTGTATGTATGCCTTCTTTTCTAAAGTTGTTGAACTTTTGAATTCCTATTTGAGAGATGTGCAGCTTGGAGCAAATCACTGAATTTATAGTGAGAAGTAGAGAAGAAGATTAAACATCTCCCAGTTTAGCAAGTGAACTGTGGAGGACCAGCTTCACAAATGCCTAGTTATGCCTAAATAGAGAACAGGGAGCTTGAACACTAAATTCAAATCAGCCATTTCTGCAGCAAATTAATGGTCCTTACTTCAATTTCTGCCATGCTGAGGTTAAACTTTTTGCAGACCTTCTCATGATCTTCCACACCATATTTAAACAAGCTTTTATTTAGATTTACATCTCAAATATTGATTTCAGAAAACTGTATCATCAAACACCATACTTACAGAAACAAAATATTTACTAAGTAAATTTTAAAAGATATCTCAAATTTAAAGTGTTAAATTTAAAACACGATTAAAAAATACTGAAAGTATTAGTAGGTCTTTACAATAATACCAAAATAATTGTGTCCTGCCATAAGTGCCAAATAAATAAGTATTTAAAATTCTTAAATTAATAAGGCAAGGTCTTTTACATTTGAAAGTTCACAGGATATCCACTTCCTTAGGTTAAAATATTTTCGGCATTAATATGTAAAATATTTATGCTAGTTAAATTAAACTTCAACAAACTGTACATATTCCTTGTAAACACATATTACCAGCACTATATTTCAATAAACAAGGAATGCATCCTCTTGTCACAAAACAGTGGGTTCCAACAACTCCAGCTTTCCTAAATCACACTTGCAATGATTGAAGTAATCTAATTTTCACAAAAAAAGCAGTGGAAAATTAATTTAGGAACACATTTAGTTACACATATGTTTTTAATCAAACTGTTGTTTTGAATTCCTTAATTGGAACAGTTTGTCATACTTACTGGAAACTAGCATAATAGTAGTGTTGAGACCACAAAAGTCAGAGAGGAATTGAAAGGACTGTGAGTGAAAGGAAAAGAGCAAGTGTTTTAAAATTCCCAGAGTTTATCTGGAAAAAATTAATAACCAATTCCAGTCACACATCCCTGTGTGTGAACACACATATATGTTTTCTTATGGTGAGAATTGTAAATCTGTTTTTTTCAAAGCCTTTCATCCTCAGTAAACTGTAATTACTAAAATTGGGTTGAGCTAAACTACATATCTCACAGTGACACCACAGAGAACAAGGGAAATGCATACACTCATTGCCGTGGCTTTTCCTCCATGGGATTTTCCATTGGAGCTTTAGCTACCAACTGTGTTCCTCAGAAGTCCTTCCAAAACATTATGGAAGGAAGATTGATGGAAACATCATGGCATGACAAACGTCAGTAGTGATGCTGAGCAAGAGTTCTGAAATTTTCAAATGAAAGTCATTCACTGTGACTTCCACTGATGCTGCCAGAGCAGGTTTCTCCTTTCAGTCATGTTTGAAACCAGGCTCTGACCTGCAGGCTCTCTGGACTCACATTCCTAACTAGCCAGCAGCTCGTCTTGTGAGGAATTCTAAAAGTTTGCCGGACATAATTTTATTTCCCCACAAGCTCACTAACTTTTACACAAATGCATCGTCTCCTATGTTACAGTTTCAGGCTTCATGGTACCAGCACTGATATGGCCATACCACAGAGCCCCACTTCTTCAGACACATCCATTTAGATTTAGATAAAAACTGAAGTGCTGAACACATTCTTTGTCTCCACCTTCAACAGTAAGACCGGTTAACTTCAGGGCAACAAGCGCTCTTAGCCGGCAGACAGGGACTGGGAGCAGACTAGACTCCCTGTAATCCAAGAAGAGGTTGGTAGTGACCTGCTGATACATTTAGACACTCTGGGAGTGGATGTGGATTCTTCCGAAGGTACTGAGATAGCTGGTGGAAGAGCTCACTAAGCCACCCTCCATTACTTACCATCAGTCCTGCTCACTGTGGAGGTCTCAGGTGACCTGAGGTTGGCCAGTGTGACACCCATCCAACATGAAGAGTCAGAAGGAGAATGCAGGGAACTATAGGCCTGTTAGCCTGACCTCGGTGCCTGGCAAGTGATGGAGCAGATCATCTTGATTACAATCACCCAGCACGTAGGACACAACCAAGGGACCAGCATCAGAGCCAGCACAGGTTTAGGAAAGGCAGCTTCTGCCTGACCAACCTGGTTTCCTTTTTTGTCCAAGTGACTCATCGGATGAGTGAAGGGAAGGCTGTGGATGTAGTCTAACTGGACTTCAGAAACACGATGAACACATTTTCCCACTGCATTCTCCTGGAAAATCTGTCAGCCGAGAGGTAGGACAGGCATCATCTCTGTTGGTTAAAAAAGCAGAGAGTGGTGCTGAGCGCAGCTACATCCAGTTTATATCTGGTCACTGCTGGTGTCTGACAGGAATCACTGTTGGGCCCAGTCCTGTTTTACAGACATACTGACAATAAATAATATGGATGAGATGATCAAAATATCCTCAGTAAGTCCATGGACAGCACTGAGTTGGTTGGGAGTGTTGATCTGCTGGATAGTGGGAAGGCTCTGCAGAGGAACCTGTGCAGGCCAGATCCATGGGCTGAGGCTGAATAGATGAGGTTCAGCAAGGCAAAGTTCCAGCAAGGCAAAGTTCTTCAATCACAACAGCTCCAGTGCTAAAGGCAGGGGTTGATGGTCAACAGTGGGTAAACATGAGCCAGCCACATCCCCAGGTGGCTAATGACATCTTGGGTTATACCCAAAATAGTGTAGCCAGGCCAGTGACCACCCCATTGTACTGAGCCCTTGTTAGACCTCACCTTAAATCCTGTGCTCAGTTTTGGGCCCCTCATGACAAAAAAGACACTGAGGGGCTGGAGCAAGTCCAAGGGAAGGGCAACAGAGCTGGGGAAGAGCCTGGAGCACAAGTCCTTGAGGAGCAGCTGAGGGATCTGGGGGTGTTTAGCTTGGAGAAAAGGAGACTCAGGAGAGACCTTGCTGCTCTGTACAACTGCCTGAAAGGAGGCTGTAGCCAGGTGGGGGTTGGCCTCTTCTTCCAGGCAAATGAGCAACAGGCCTCAAGCTATTCCAAGGGAGGTCCAGGTTGGATATCAGGAGGAATTTAATCATGTAAAGGGTTGTAAACACTGGAACCACCCAGGGAAGTGGTGATGGCTGAATCCCTGTCCCTGGAGATACTCAAGAAGGAACTGAACTTGTTATTTAGTGTCATTCTCTAGCTGCCAAGGTAGTGATCAAAGGTTGAATTTGAGGGATGTGGAAGTCTTTTCCTACCTAAATGATTCCATCATTCTGTGATTTATATTTTCCATTATAGCTCTCAGTCCTCTTTTTAAGTAACTCTAGAATATGAACATTATTTGACTAAACTAATGAACAAGAAAAATACATCTATATTTTCCTTGCTCTAACACAGACTAAGGATATATCTTTTTCTAATTTTTCAGCAGCCAAAGCTCCCGCATTTCCAGACCATTATTGCTATTTTTTGCCATGACAGGTCCCTTCCAACATGCTGTCACAGCAGCAGCATCGCATAAAAAAAAAAGTTTGTTTTTACACAGCTTTATGTTTCACAAAAGCATAACACTAAAAGCGTAATATGGAAGCTTAATCACAGATGAACATACATCCAAATAATCAATGTACCTCAAACCATTTAAACATCAAAGGATAATACACAAAGAATACATCAAGAAATAATACATGTATTACTGGGCCAGGTCTAAAAGATATTTAGATATTTAAAAAAACAAACTGATGTCTTATGAGGTGCTCATATTCATTGAGAAAACTAACTGACATTGCAGAACATGAAAATCAGAAATATAAGTGTCTTTTAGAATCTCAGTAAGTGCTTGCATACTAGAAATGAATGAAAAATAGAAATTTCTTCCCACCAGAAGTTTTACTGTAAAGAAGTACCCTGCAACTAAAGAGAAAACCAAAGCCAGGAGTTTCTTTGTCATTTTCTTGAACTTTTTCTTTAGTACTAGAAATCAAAAGCAGATTTTGTCCCCTTTCCCCCTTGCAATTTTAGTATCTTTGAAGTAGGTTCACAATCCGTTTGTCTTAAGATTTCTTTAATGTCACATCAATTAGTCAGATAGGCAGATCGACAGCTGGGAGAAAGCAACACTTGGTTATCACTAAGAATGAAATTCTCCATGCTTTCCTGCCAGACATATTTTCCCTCCTTCCCCTGTAACTGGAAAAAAAGAAAAGAATAAAATACAAGAAAAAGTGCAAGTTCTCTTGGGACAGAGTAGAATTTGACAGAAAATTCCTATTCAAATGCAATTTGCTTCACTTACAACTCAATGGTGGGAATTTATGTTTTGAAACTTTATACATAGGTTAACATTACCCGCTAACTTTGTTTTGAATTGTTTTTTCCCTGAGTGTAAGAATAAAAGCAATTCAAAAGACTCAACAATCTGGAGCTACAAGTGTGTCATTAATAAAATACACACTATTGAAATGATACAGAGAAAATGTTAGGAATAGCATAGCCAGTATCATCGTCAGTCTCTCCTACATCCTTTTTTGTCAGAAACTGAAGGTGTCTGCCAGATATTGACTAAAATATTTGATTGTTTTTGCATAGTACTCAGAATTAGTAGTGAGTTTGAATCACAGATGGAGTGAAATAGAGAGCTCTTGTCTCTGTCTTAGTTACATATGTCTTTACTCAAACAGAAATTACAGTTATCATGTAGTAGTACAGTTATCATGTCTGTAGTACGGCTTTTCTTCCCATCAGCTCAGTCTTTAGACTAAACACTTCTCTGCTAAGGAGAGATTGTGGTACTCTTCCTCCCTTCCCTCTTCTCTTTAGTCTAAATTTAAAAATGTATTCTGAAGTTTACATTTATTTTTATACCCTCTGGAGAGAGAAGGAATTTTATTAGAATTTAAGTGATGGAGACCACTGGCAAGACTAAATCTGATATAAAAGGAAGAGGCTCAGGAGAAAAACACTTGCATCATAAAATAAAAAACCCCAAACCTCTCAAAACCAGCAGCAATTTTCAAGATTAAGTTTAATTCTTGTATTCTCAAAAGCAGCTGTCCTTTCAAGAAACTGTCCATTTTTTTGTCATTAAGGAATCTATCTGGCTCCAAATGAAGCATTTGTTTCTCTGTTCTGTTTTGAAGCAGAAAACACATGACTCCTGTTCAGTTCCTGAGTATGTGTATTGGTTTAGCATAAATGGTAGGAAAAACCAATTGTTGATCCATTTTAGAACTAACAGCTAAGCTGGCCAATCAGGTAAAAGGTGTACACCCCCTGGGACACCGCTTAAAAACAGGAATCTTGGGAGACCAGCCCTCTTTCCACAGACCCAGCCATGAGGTAACATCGCGGCCGGGCCGGGAGGGGGCCCGGGCCCCAGGGCCCCGGGAGTCCCCGGGAGTCCCCGAGAGTCCCCGGGAGGCCCCGGGAGCCGTGGCCGGGCTGAGGGGCCGGGATCAGGGCCAGCCCTCTGGAGAGCCGAGCGGGCTCGGGCATCTGAGCTCGGCGGATGCCGCAGAGAGGGGGAGATGGCCCCGGCCTCCTCCTCCAGCCCCCGGGTCCCCGGAGAGCAGCACCGAGCCCAGGCTGAGTTAAAAACGCACCCCATAAGACCGAGGGGTGGAAAAGGAGA
>WBMY01005579.1:8349-19355 GCA_013397315.1 Donacobius atricapilla | reverse complement strand
TTTTGAGAGGGTTTCGTAGTTGGTTTTTGTTTGTTTACCTTTACTGTATGTTAATAAATCTGTTTCTATTTTTAAATTGAACCTGTTTTGCTTTTCGTTTAATCCTATTCCACTAAAATGAAAATTAGGCGAATGTGATAACCACTACATATTTTTGGTGTTTCTGCCCGGTTGTTGAATTTTAACCCATTACAGTATGAAAAAGGCAAACAACAGAAGTCTGTTAGGGAAGAGATGATGTCAAATGGAAGTCAGTGGCTATTTATTCTTGAGGCCAAGTAGTAGGGGATTTACAAAATGAGGAAAAAAATAAGGGAGTTTATGGGTCAGCAGGTTGTATAGCTGTCTCCCATTGTTATGTTTCTTAAAATGTCTTTCCATGATGCTGCCAGTGCTCTGAGAAGTGTAGCTAGTTAAACAGATGAACTTTTCTGAGGTGTTTCACTCAGCCGAATGTGCATTATTCCAAGCTTGTGAATCTTTGGGAGGCCACTGAAGGTTATTCAAAAAGAAGTCTGGTAGAATTAGTGAGTAATTGCTGTAATAAAGAACAGCTGGAGAATAAACTGGCTGAGCCATGGCCCCAAAATCATAAGCACATATTGACTGGGCTGGGAAAATTTTAATCTTTCCAAGTCCGATACTTTTTTTACTTGATGCTGACTTAAAAGACAATATATTAGTATTCTGTCATTGCACATAAGCTCAGTAAGCTCCAGCAGTGCAATAAATGCCAGGTCCATTAAAAAGAGAGGAGATTTCACTGATATGAAGTAGGTTGGTCTCTTCTCTTTGTGTCATATGCGTTCTTTGAGACTCAGGATTGCTTAAAAGAGGTGGAAAGATGATGTTATACTAGCACTCCATGTGTCTCTTTGGCTGAATCCTAAACTATGTCAATAAACAGAATTTTTTCTAATTTTGATGAAGATGCCTCATGAAAATTCTTAAAGCTTTGGATAGATTCTACAGACCTCAAGTACAAGAGAGTATTTTAGGTGATTATGTAATCATATGTTGATCAAGTAATCAGACATCCTGTTCCTTTATTATTATATGCTATTAGACTTGTCTAGAAATTGTCCCTTGTATGTAATTTTAAATGGTGGGTGGGGGACTCTTGCTTATAGCATTTTGGGTGGCGTATTTTGGGGAAAATAGATAATGTGTTGAAATTCCAGAGAGAGACAGGTCACAGGGTCACAGGACTAGATTTCTGTTTCTATCCAAATTTCTTTGTGAAAATTCTCTTATTTTTTTCTTTTTTTTTTCTTTTTTTCTTTTTTTTTTTTTTTAAGAATATTAGAACATATGATTGGCTTTTATCCTGGAAGTTCTGCTCCTCTAAGAGAGTGCTTGGGCAACTGCTGCTGAAAAGGATGATAAGCTGCAAGTCTCTTCTAACTGGACATGGAACAAGCTCAATTCCTTATGATCATCCATGGCAAGATAGAAAACAACTTAGCATCCTACTAAAGTAAGACCCAAGACACTAAATTAATCTTACTTCAAATAAATATTCTGCAGAGAAATGAAGACCTTAGAGTAGACATGTGGTAGTGGAGGACTCCTTGCTTGTGCAAACTTTTTATTAACTATTTTGTTTCCAGGGAGAACAGGATAAAAATAAAGAGGGTAGATTTAGAAAAAAGAAGCTTCAACAACACACCTAGCCCGTACGAAATCTTCTGGACACACTGGGAAGAGATACATTAGTTTGGTACAGAAATTAGAAAAAGTTTACAAAGCTTCCAGAAATGGTTGACATTTTTCCACATAGTGACAGAAGGCAGAAAAAAAGGCTGTAAAGTAAATCAGATTTTACTTCTTATGAAAGATTTTTTTTTTTTTAAAGATGCATTCTAGACACATTTCAAATTGAGCAATATTTTGCAGAAAGGGTACTTTACATGTCTAATGAACCCAGACTCCATTGTCACTAAGACTAGTGAAACTTTACATTTAAAAGTGATAAAAAATTGTAAGTAGGTTATCATCCATTGTCTTTTAATTTTTGATACATGTGGAAAGAGGTCATCAGCCTTCTCCAAACTAAAATAAGTGTTTTTAAAAGAGAATGTCGCCTCTGATTCTTCATTTAGCTTGTGTTTTCTGCCTTCCTGGGTGGGAAATGTAAGCCTTTAGAGCCCACAGAATGGAAAGTGCTATGAAAATATGAAATATTACAACTCTGAAATGTTAAAAAAAAAGATTTAGCATGATTATGAATCAGATCCAGCACCTGTTTGCATCACTTGGTGACATATTTCATTTATATGACTGGGATATTGCAAGCTGCACCACATAAAATACAAATGCTTGTTTGATGGATTGGACAAAACTTAACAAACTGTTAGAGGCTAAAAATGTTATCCCACCCAACAGGCTGATGAAGCTTTTGTAAACTGCAATGCTGCATCAGAGCAGTACTGCCTTCCAGAAAACTTCAGATGATCTCCCATGAATGATTTTTTTTCCTAGTGAAAATTATTGCCTTAATTGAAAATAATATTTTTGTCAGAAACAACATTGGATCCCATTTTGGGGGAAAAAAATAAAGCATGCTACAACTATTTCCCTAATATTATATGAAGCCACTGCCAAATGCTTAGTAACTGATCATTGCAGAAAAAGGATTCCCCTAACTTGCCCTATATATGATTTTTGTGATACTGAAGTCCCCCCATGAGAGAAGGTAGAGAAAGAAAAATAGCTAATGATATATGTTAGTTTCCATCAGGTAAACTGTGGAATTTTTCTTCACATGGCAATGAAGATATTCAAAGAAAAGCAACAAGATGGTCTGTCAGCTATTAGTGATAAGTAGCTCTAGTTCAACCATATAAATATGACATGCTGTGCTATGTCCTGTGAGTGAAAACATGTAGTGGTACTATCAGAGCTCCTGCGCTGCAATACATGAGATCAATCTTTCACTACAAAGACAAATTTCTTGATTTGAATCCCTTTTTCTGAAATATTCAGGATATATTCTGCCTTAAGTGTTTCTATGCAAATTCTGTATTTGCAATAGCACAGTAGGTGTTTATCCCAAACCAAGGACATCTGAACACGGGAAAACAGGGCATCAGATATATGAAAAGTCAGCTGTACTTGTATCAGTCAGCAATAGAATTACAGTGGTTTTCTTACTTTAATATATATAAGAAGGAAATAACCTGTTTCATTTAATGCCTGGCAGAAATCAGAGGAATATACTTCATTGTCAACTGATATATCAAGCAGATACCTGAACAGTTGTAATCTAATAAATTATGCTCCAGCCTTTCATGCGCCACGTTTAACCTTGCAGAAGTCCACGTACTGCAAGTGTACCCTCCAGACGGCTGCTTTGCACCACCTTACAGTACAGGCCCCTGCAACTGGAACAGGACTTGGGGCCAGATAGTTTCTTCTGTCAAACATTTCAAGTCAGACTTTGAGTAAGCCTCCTTAGGATTCTGTGAATCCTACACAGAAACAGCTAGATCAAGAGTGCCCACAGCCTACCGCATGTTGTTAAAGCCCCTTCCAGGCTACTAAAGGAGTGCACAGTGCAGAGTTCTGGTCCAAGGCACAGACCTACACTGCTGTCTCCTGCCCCGTAATCTTCATCTGTGCCCTGGGAGCCTGGGTTTCTAGGCCACTCACTGATCATAAAGTATATCTTTTTGACACAGGACACAATTGCATTGTTAGGCTTTTCAAAATGCATGTAAACCATATTTGGCTAAGCCTTAGGATCAAGGACAGAAATACAAAAAAGAAAAAAAGTGTTTTGAAGTATTTTAAGAAGTATCTGCACCTTCTTTTCCCAGTACAAAAATCTTTTAAATAACTGTGAGAAGCAAAAAGAGATATTTCTGGCAGTTAAATGTAATTCTTCTGCTCTGAATACCAAATGATCAGCACTTGAAGTGATATCTTTGAGTGATTTAAGAAGGTATAGATTCTTTATCAATCTGATAAATTTATTATTTTTTTTTAATTCTATTTCATCAGAAAATCCATTATTAAAATAAGACTATGGTGTCTTATGTCAAGGTCAAAGGTTTGAGCCCTGTACAAGCCATTCACTTACAGCTGGACTTTGTGATCATTGGGGGTCCCTCCTAACTCAGAATTCTTTGTGATTCTGTGATTCTGCGATAGTTACTCCAAAAAATAGTATCTTCAGTAAAATACAATTCAGTCCATGAAACTACAGGGAACCTATATGAAACTATATTAAATTCTTGGTTCCCTACACAGAATTACCTATTACATGATAACCATCTTCCTTCTTTCCTAATCCAAAACTCGTTTAGGGTCACCTCAAGTGCTGGGGGCAGCTTTGGGTGCCACAATACAAAATAGACATAGTTATTAGAGGGGTGTTTAAAGGATGGCAGTGAGGATAGTGAAGGAGAGGGTAAGCCATACAAGGGGTGGCTAAGGTCACTTGGTCTGCTCAGCCTGGAGAAGAGGTGACTGAGGGGAGACCTCACTGCAGTTACAACTTCTTGTGGGGGGAAGAGCAGGGGCAGATGTCTTTTTTATGACCAGCAACAGGACCCAAGGGAATGGCTTGAAGTGGTGCCAGGGGAGGTTTAGATTGGATATTAGGAGAAAGTTCTTCACCCAGAGGGTGGCTGGATTTCCTTGGCTTCCCAGGGAAATGGTCACGACATCAGCCTGACAGAGTTCAAGAGTCTGTTGAACAATGCTCTCAGGCACACATTGTGCCTTGTCGTGGCTGCCCTGTGCAGGACCAGGAGCTGGACTTCCATGATCCTTGTGAGTACCTTCCAAGTTTATTCTATTCTGTGACCAAGCAATCCTAATTTCAGATACATGTTTTGCAAGTCTACTTGTTTCATTGTCTCACTTGTGAAACGAAATGGCATAATGAAATATGCCATTTTTTTGTCTTATCTGCTGATATTTCCATAGCTATTTTACTAGCTAATTTTCTTATTTCTTTGCCTATTTTACTTCCCTGCTGCTCACTGCAAGGATACTTTATTTAAAGAAATCTTTATAGCTCGTTGAAATACACTCAGTAATTCTAAACTCACTCCTTGCTTTTGGATTTTAACATTTTTATGACTCCCAATGTTTTCCCTTTCCAGATTGTTTCTGTTACTTAAAAACCTTCGGCTTATAAGTTATACTAACTTTTTATATCCTTTAACCATATTGGCCTCTGTTTCCTCATTTCCTGTCTAAGTTTAAAAGGAATCAATTTCTACTATAACATCTACAAAATTATTTTTGTATTTTCCAGTGTTCTGATGGTGACCTCACAGACACGAAAGACTCTTTCCAGTCTGCTATGCTAAGAATTTTGAATAGATTCACTATCATCTTTAAACATGTCCCTTTTTTTGCACTATTTTTCTTAGGCTATAGTCTGGCCTCATATATCTGCAGTTAAATGTTACTTAAAGAAATGGAAGGAGGAAAATATTCAGGGAATCGAGCACACGTGTTATGTGCTTGCTGCAAGTCCTGGCTGTGGAGTTAGCAGTGGTCTCTCCTGACCCTCTGAAGCAGCTCATTTTCAGTCAATTATCATTATGTCAATAAAATATCATCACAGCATCTTGAGTGTTCCCTACATCGTTCCAGTGATTTTTACTTCAATTCAGGGACCAAAGAAAGGCAACTGGTCCCTGGCTGTTATGCCAATATTACGCAGGGAGTTTAGAAAATTTAAATCTTCCAATTCAGTTTATTGTTGCAACATCAGCAAAGAGTTTCAGTCATCTTGTGGAGCAGGCACAATCACTGTGAAACATCACTGTAGATGTCTACAAATAGCTAGAATTACTGTATTGGTGTTTTGGGAAAGTGAACACAGGTAGAATAATTTCATAGTATTTGCTAAGAAAGAGGAATAAATAAGTTTACAGACTTTTCCACAGCCACTTTCCAAAGCTCAAAAATAAAAAACTTGAATCATAAATGTGACTCTTGACAAAAAAACTGTGAGTACACTGCCCCTACACAAAGACATCACTAATAGTAGGACACAAAAATCAGCCCCTGTTAGATGACAACGCTGAAATCATATTTGAAAGAATAAACTGTGATGGAAATATAAATTTACGTTATGATATACTACAGTTCTGGGTGACATGGATGCATTAGCATGATAAAACCTCAATTATTGTATTAATAAAGACCTATCTGTAATGAGTAGAAGATGCTCCTGTTCTGATTGCACCGTGACAGAAATTTTACTGTGTATATTTAATTTCCTTTGTTTGAAATAAAAGGTGCAATAATATAATTTTGTTTTTTGCTTGGCTCAATAGTGTCACAAAACTAAATAATTATGCATTAAATTTCCCATGACAAGCAAGAAATACTTGTTACATGTATTCGGACAATAATTTAAACACATTAAATATGTATGATTATTGTGAGTGTCCTGAACAGCTATTTGGACATGTTCCAGAAGCAAAATTGTTCCTCATTCTGAATGAAATTATTCAGATTAAAAATGAGAAGGAATTAGAATTCCAGCAATAGTTCAGTGCTTCTCTAGTGGCTGGAACTAGATGGTCTTTAAGGTCCCTTCCAAACCAGATAATTTCATTACTCTGTGATTCAAAGCCTTCAATCCTTCTTTCCTTTCTGATAAATAGTAAATCAAAGATGCCATCTGTGAAAATTAAATGGAATATATTCTGGTCTCTGATTTTTAAAAGGAAAAAAAAAAGGGCAGTGACCATTTGAGAAAGCAGGTCAATAACCACCCTAACATTGAAAGAGACAAACCAAGGAGGTAGAGTTGGATAGTGATAATAATCACCAAACTAAAGGGTCATAAATATGCAGAGAGAAAAAAATCTCCAAAGAAATACACATACTCCTGTACCCCCTTTAAAATGGTATCTGCAAGTATTTTGAGAATAGCACAGAAGCCTCGGGTTCATTACTCCACAGCACCAGACTAACATCTTTATCAAGCTGCTATACTTGCAACATGTGGTCTACTCCTGGAGGGTGAATGGACTCTTACTCCTGTGGAATAATGCATTACTGTGGAATAAGAACAAACTTTTTTATACCTCATTATCAACAACTGGTTGAAATACTTCTGATGCATGCTTTTTCAGATAGCTTTGGCATATATTCAGGGGTAACAAATGTCATCTGCTTGAAAAAGAAATCTCTGTTGTTGATTAAAAGGCTTGTAAAACACTATTCCTCAGACGATGATTCACATGGCAAAAAAAGACTGAGGGACTGAAAAAAATTTTTAGCTAGGAGCAGCGTCCTCTTTGTCAAAAATCATCTCCCTGTCTCATTAAACTAGTCAGGATTGGACAGCTTAACAACCTGTTTGGTTCTAAATAACCTCAACTTTTTCGTTAAGGGAGCTGTCAGAAATTACCATAATCCTTAACCTGCAAAAATGTTCATTGGTCCTCTCCAACTCATCCACATAGTTTGCCAGATTTCTACCCTCCAAAATTACAGCAATAAAAAATGTCATTATGAAGAAGGACAAAATTCTCCACATCTGATGCATGAACATCTGCTGTTTGCAACCTAGATGAAAATCCTCTGGTTTTGGCTCAGTGAGAGTGGAGCTGTGCTATCTAGGACTCCTGTTGTTGGGGGAAAATTCTGAGAGGGATATGCCAATATGTAAACCAGAAGCAGGGTTTAGATGAGACAGATTAAACCAAAAATATAATAATAAAAAAAATCCCTTAACCTTCCCATTTTTCGTCAAGTATTACTTCAATTTTTTACTATCAAGATAGCTTTTAAGATTTCACCCAGGGGTAAATTACCATGTTGTCATGAACAACATAATCTTAATATCTGTATGAGAGTAAAAAATTAAATAACAATTTCGTGTTTATAGAAGCTATATATACATCCTTTTCCCTCATGAAAACAAGAAATCACAAGATAAAGACTGAGAATCAACTTTAATTTTTTTTTTTTCTGGACTGTTATATAAATGTGACGGTAGACAGAGAAGAATAGCATACAAATATTAGTCTAGCATTCAGATTAGTAAAGGGATGTTTTTGCATGAAAAATTATTTACAAATTGTATTTTCTCACAAAACATAAGATTGACCCAATCTGGAATCAAATCAATGAACTGAAAACCTTTTCCTTTAAAGATTTAACTTTTCTTGAGGTTTTTTGTCCTTGGTTCACTATTTAGTGTGCTGGATCACGCTGCTGTTTAAAGAGTCAGAGCACTTACTAGGCAATTCAGGAAAGCCACACATTCTGTCTTACAATTCACAACATGAGCCATGATATTAGCCCCATCCCATGCTAGATATCTTATATTTTAAGATATAAAACAAAACCCATGAGTATCAGTATTGTGCACATCAAAGACCAGGCTTGAGTAGCTGCAAGGGAACTGTGCCTTACTCTTTGAATAAT
The DNA here is from genome assembly GCA_013397315.1 of Donacobius atricapilla. Lineage (NCBI taxonomy): Eukaryota > Metazoa > Chordata > Aves > Passeriformes > Mimidae > Donacobius > Donacobius atricapilla. Next base: position 10,949 of record WBMY01005579.1, on the reverse strand, counting down.
CACCAAGAAAACTATTCTAGTAATTAATCTGTATTTTCAAAACTCTTGAAAAGTAGATTTGGGCCTTAGAAAACTCTGGAAACATTTCTAGAGTTCAAACAATCACCAGAAGAAATATGAACATATTAGGATATTTTTCTATTTTCTCCTCTGTCTTCAAAAACGGTAGATAAGAATGCTTACATAATCTCTAGCCTGTGACTCTAAACTCTGTACATATGGGGGCAAAATAAATAAATTCCAGATTAAGTCTTATAGCTATAAGAATCAATCAGGTATTAAAGTTGGAATAGGTCCATCTAAGGATTCATCCAGTGGGTTTCATTCCAAGATCTAGTAAAAAACCCCCAATGCTTTTATGTGCAGTGTTGAACTACTATGGCCAGACATGAGCAAATGCCACTGATCAGAAAATCAAGGCTAGATTCAACGCCTCATAACATCCATTTCAGAGCATATTAAAGTTGGAGCAAAACTTAGCAATTGAGTGGATAATTACACAAGAACAAATAGGTTATCTCTTTTCCTGTTAGACTCTTAAGCATTAATTCAAAGTTATTTTGCAGACTCTTATGTAATGCTAACGTTAGATTTCTAGACCACTTAAGCTTTCCTTAGCTTCCAGAAAGGGTATCTAGGAGCTTTTCCGGTCTTTGGAAATAATCTCAAAGATTGGTTCTTTAAGATGGGATAGTCACAAGTCTGAAAATTTTAAGTGGCTTGTGTGACAGGCAAAAGTCTCATCTTGAAACAAACCCAGAAACCTAAATTCAGAACCCCAAAACTCTGTCATTTTGGAGTGTTGTAATGCAAAAAATTATGAACCTCTAGATAAAACCCACCCCAAAACAAACAAAAAACTATTTCAATAATTTCCTCGTTTTCAATACGATATATACAGAATTTATGTATTGATTGAAGTTAACAAGGGAATGTACTGTACGAGGACACTCAAAGTGAATTTTCAAGGGAAAAGGAAGGTTTCTGGTTGGCTTGCCAGTACAGTACAAGCATTCTGTATTCTCTACAAGTGAAAATCTCAGATATGATTGTGTATCAGATTAGAAACACCTTGCTAGATAGGAATGTTGTTATCCCATTTTCCAGAGGAGATATGAACCTCTGCTGGCCAGCAGATACCCAGCTCTGCAGGGTCAGAATTGAACATAGCTCAGCATTCTCTGTTTGTTATGAGATACAAATTGAACTGCCAAAGATAAAGACAGAAGATATAAGCAAAGGTTTCATTTGAAAGTTTTGCACACACTTGGATGAAGAAAGTAGGCCCTGTCTTAATCATTCTCAGTTTCAATTGAAAATGGAAACCACCCCCCTTGTCCCTACACTACACACCAGTTTATGTGACAGACTATAATCTTAGTATGCAGTTATATTAGAATCTCCTTGTATTTCTATATCATAAGGTAAAAATGTCCTGAAACATGGGACAAAGTACATGACCTTTTCTGCAGTCTTGCTGTAGGCTGAGTGAGGTACAAATGACTGGAAACTAGCACACATAGCAAGGCTATTTTATTTTGTACCATCACGTTTTCAGACACTTGCCTCCAGGCTGCATGATTCTCTTTTTAGAGCTCTTGCTTTTGACTTGCTGTACACATATTTTTAACTGCATGGTTGTACAAACACAGTTAGATTATTTGTGCTAAAAAATAGTGCCCAAGTGGTGTAGTTAAATACACTCTTCCCCTTGCAAATGCTTCAAAATCAAGACAGAATGATCAGCAGTAACACGTTTTTGGAACTCAGTAATGGAGGGGAAGCCAAACAGGGCACCATATTACAGGGGTTGCAATTTTGAATTCATAAATATTCAGGAGTTTCTGAACTCTTTTATTTTTTTTCCTCAACTGTATCAGTGTAATCTATTAATCTGAAGTGGGACTTAATGTGCCTAGTGAAACAGGAGGGGTTCATTTACATGAATAACAGTCAACTAAAGAGAAAAAAACTCATTTTCCTCAAGACAGGTAATTATTAGAAAAGAAAATTAATATATTTATTTAATAGAAGAGGAAAATTCTCATTCTTAAAAAAACAATCTTCACAATATTCTTTCAAAGGATGCTGTTGAAGAAAATATTGCTTGTACTGTGGTAGTGCTGTAGAAGTTTCAGTAATTTTCTGACAGTTTTATGGTGATCACCACAAAGTGGTGCATGGAGGGGTTAATTGAATTACTGTTTCACTAAGTGTATTTCCAAAGGATGCATTTAAGCCTGGGAGAAAGTAGAGGTGTGCTAGAAAGCAGGAATGATAAGAACTGATATTATGAGTCAAATGAAAGTGAGAGTTCATGAAAATGATAGCTGATGGGAAAATGGAAAGGGAAAATGGGAATTACAGGTTTATTGCTGAAAAATGAAAAGAAGCAGATCACATTAGTGAAATAACCATAGATTACAGGGTGAAAATAAAAAGATAAGAAATTACTTTTTGTAGCAGAATTCTGACTCGTATAAGCAAAGCCACAGAAAAGGGTGCTGCAAAGACTGAAACACAGTATGATAAAAGTCTGTAGAAGAGGTTTAGCCATATGGCTACTTGAGAAAGAAATATCCATAACACCCACATCTGAA
>WBMY01005578.1:0-30681 GCA_013397315.1 Donacobius atricapilla | reverse complement strand
TGTTCTCACTCTGTCACTGTTTTCTTTTTTGTCTGCTTTTTTTTTTTTTGGTACTACTACATTTTTACGTTCCTAATAAAGAGCTGTTATTCCTAGTGCCATATGTTTGCCTGAAAACCCCTTACTTTCAAAATTATAATAGTTTGGAGGGAGAGGATTTACATTCTCCATTCCAAGGGAGGCTCCTACCTTCCTTAGCAGACACCCGTCTTTCCAAATCAAGACAATCTGTAAAACTCTGTATGAGTAAGATCCAAACCATGCTAGAATAGGACTCAGCATCCTCTGGAATATCTTCTTCTCTTTCTCTATTATCTTTTGTTTATTTGTTTGTTTTCCCTACATACACTTTTCAAAGCTGTCTCAAACATCAATTTCACTCAAGGCTTGATAATGGGATTTCATATAATTTGATCACTTTTTCCCTTTTGAATTTCCTTGGTCCTTCCTTTTCCCTTTCCCTTCTTTCTTGCTCTTTCAGAGGGTTAAGCTAAGCTATAATTTTATTTAGCCTTATTTATACCAAGTAATTTCTTTATTTTATTGTCTTTGCCACAAGGACTACAAAGGAGCCCTTGCTTTTGTTTAATGTCAACTACTTTGAACATGTCTTTTTACCTTTAGGCACAGAATTTTCAATATTTACCACAGACACAACCACTCAGTTATGGGAAACATGGGAGGGAAAAAGCAATTAACAGAAAGAGAAAACGGTAAAGATATAAAGAAGGAAAGAGAGAACAATGGCTTGGAAGACAATATAAATAATAATTATGAAGAAAGGCAGTAAAAATCACTATAATACAGATTTCCCAGTCAGCTGAGAAGCTTATCTGGATTTTTTTAACAATAGATCTGTGAATTGTGAAGGAATGTGAGAGAGAGGCACATTTAGGTTTGGAAACACAGTCAAGATTTTGATAATTAGATTTTTGTCACACCTGGCCTAATCATCCACTTCTGGTGTGAGCAGGACAGGTTGCCTTTCACTAAAAACAAATATGATCAGCACGGCATTGTTTTGGTGCTCTGGTAAAACTGGCTTTGTTGCACAAGGAGGAAAAGGTCCTGTGTATGATAATCTTTAAAATGAATATTTTTTTTTGGGAAAATGAAGCCTGCATAAGAAATGAGGACCCAATTTCAGTGGGAAAAAGACAAAATAATAATAAAAAAAAGTCTGCAATTTGAACAGAATTGAGGTTTTTTAATCCTTAAAAACTTTAATTTACTTTGGACTAAGACTTGATTATCTGTCGCTACTGCTCTCAAGGCGTGGAAATTGAATACTCAGCAGATTGCAGTTGAATGAACCTTGTTTAACTCAGGCAAATAATATAAAAATCATATTTTATTAATGTGAATAAGAAGAGAGAAAAGAAGATACATTTTTGTTGTTTGCTTTCTGTGGCTCTTTAAAGTCGCAGACAGTCCCTAAAACTATGCCAGATTTTTGCTGAAGGAGCATATTTTTAATGTTTGGTGACTGTTTAAACAAAAAAATGTTTTAGCTGCTGAAAATTAATAAAACTCAATATATTTTCATCTTCATGGTTCCCAGTTTATAGCAGAAAGAGTGACAGAGAATGCAAAAGAAAAAAAAAATTAAACAATTTTTTTCCTGGCTACAATAGAAAGCTTAAAAATGTGATCAGGGAGAGCTTTAAAGGAAAAAATTGGCAAGATATGAGTTGTTTATTGTAGCAAAGGAGGGCAGGTGGAGACAGGCTGGCAGGCCTGAACATCACCAGGTAAATTCCAGGAAGGATAAACTCTTCCAGTGAGAGGGAGTAAAGGCTGAGAAACACATGGACATCTACTGGAACGGGGAAGAAAATTTATTTCCATCAAAACACTGAGTTCCTGAAAAGACTCATACAAGAGTGTAGAAAGTTAAAAACAAGGCGTTGCTTTGAAGGATCTCTAAGATCTGTGAGAAAGGAACCTACAAGGAAGAGGGACAGGGACTTTTTCCAAGCACAGGCAGTGCCAGGACAAGAGGGAATGGCCTTAAACTGATGGAGGGTAAAGTAGATGGGATATTGGGAAGAAATTCTTCCCTGTGAAGGTGGTGAGGGGCTGGGATGGAACTCCCGGAGAAGCTGTGGCTGCACCTGGGTCTCTAGAAGTGTCCAGGGTCAGGCTGGGCTTGGAGCAACCTGGGATAGTGGAAGGTGTCCCTGCCCATGGCAGAGGGTGGAACTGGATGAACTTGGAGGTCTCCTCCAACCCAAACCATTCCATGACTCAATGATTCCCTGAATTACACTGCAAGCTGGGTGCTGATGCTGAACATTGACACAAGCTGGTGCTCCTAAGGCAAGATAAACAAATTCCTTTTCTCCCCTCCTTTTAACTCTGGATACTTAAATCAGTGCCACAGGGCTTGGGTGTGATGTTGTTGGTTTTTTGGGGTGTTTTGTTGTTGTTGTTGTTGTTGTTGTTGTTTTCTTTTTCCTTTTTTTTGTGGGTTTTTTTTTTTTTAATTGGCAAAACTGAATGAGTCATAGGATTAGAGACTCTTCTTCTGTCTCTTTTAGATGAGTAATTAAACTCTTCAGATAAAGAAATTCAGAACAGTGAGCTCTCTTAGTGGCAGCCACTTGTGCTTTCAAGGACAAGGACTCTCCACATGGGTATCTTATGCTGCCTTCAGGAAACGATATTTCCACTCCAGTCCCTTGTTTGGTTCAACTATTCATCACCTTTTTTACATTAGCAATAGCCTTGGGAAAAAACTTTCTTCAACATATTTTGAATGGGAATGGGAATTAAGTGTCACTCCCTGAGGGTTGAAACAAAATAATTTGTAGGGACTCTTCCAACCCCAGACATTCTGTGATACGATTCTTGTCTCCCCTGCCCAAGACTGAAAGCAGCACTTAAATGCCATGTAAGGTCAAGGACTTTGGAAACAAAGTACCAGACTGGCTTATCTTAATTTCATTTACAGTAGCATAGAAATGATATCGACTAAAATAGAAGGAGGCAGAAACCCAAGAAGAACTTAAAACTTACTATTTGGTCTTGCCATGCTAAAATACTATTTCTACTGCAGAGTAACACTTCAGAAATAGGACAAAGAGTGCAATTTAATAGGAACAGGATAAGGAAAGTTATTAAAAATAGTTTTGCTCCTCCAATGCGACACTCACACTTCTGATGACCATAGAATCATTGAGGTCATTGGCTGGTTTGACTTGGAAGAGAGGGTAAAGATCATCTCATTCCAACTCCTGTCACGGGCAGGGACACCTTCCACTATCCCAGGTTGCTCCAAGCCCTGTCCAAGGTCTCCTCGGGCACTTCAGGGATGGTGGCTGTCTGCCTCCACAGGTAGAAGATGCTTGGTGCCAAGACCTTTAATACAAAAGCTGGGATATGCACAGCAGGAACATTGGACTGTGAGCAGAGCAAAAATAACAGACCCAGAGCCTCACCACTCCCCTGGGTAATTGTACCTGAGGGCTGTTAAACAAACTGCCAGAGCTTGTGCTCTGTTTACCACCCTGTGACGTTTATAAAAGCAAGATAAGGAGCGCTCCTGGATGTTATGATTTAGCCAAACATGAACTAGACTTTAATCAGACGAGGTTTACTGCCTCACTTCAGTATCTGGAGAGCAGCTGGCTTTGTGCCTCTAAAGGGAATGCAGCCCCTGCTCCTGACACTTCAACCCACCTAGGAATGTACCATGCCTTGGTGACACTGAAGGATGAGTTGGAAGGTGATTTTCAACCCATAAATGTCTCTCAGCATCTTTACAAAAGTCGATTGGGGAATTTAAGGGGTTTCACCTCTGCACTGGTGCATCCACATCTGGATATGACATGAGCAGTGACCTGACCCAGTCCTGACCCTCTCACTGTCCCAAGGAATCACAAACACCAGGCATGGCCACAGCTCAGAGCGGCCACCAGCCTCCAAAACTTATCCTCTTTATGTAATATTCCAATACCACAAATAAATTTTCTCAGAGAGTAAATTCTGTGGTTTGCAGCAGAGTCAGCCCCGTGGTGCATTTCCCATTCCGCAGCCGTAGCTCCTGCCCACAGTTGGGTACAGATGAGGAGGGTGCACTCTGGGAGGATCAGGAGGAGCTGAGATGGATGGCAAGGATGCTAAATCCTGCAGCCCACACACTGAAAAGCTCACACGGTCAGTGCTCACAAAATGCAGTTCTCTCTGTGCCTGAAATTCAAATAAAATGTTTCAATCAATAAATCTTCTTAAATCATGATACTTGGAAAACCTTGTGCAGGTAGGAGAGGTGGGGAGCTGGATCTCCATGGAGACACAGCACCTAAAGCACAGTCCAGCATTAATGCAGCTGTTTTATCACGAGTTGGGTCTGAACTTATCCTTTCCCAAGCTCTGAAGTGAACTGGAGGCAACTTGCCTCAGCTTTTCAAAGATCACGGATACCCACACCAAAACCTCTGTGGGAACACAGCTATTCCCACTTGGAATGGATGCAACTGGCAATTACTAAACTTCCTTTTCCTCTTCCCAAAAGAAGAGGAATTCTCTGCGCTTCTCAGGTCGCATGGATGAGGTTTCTCTCTGAATTCCTTTCCCTGGGACCAGCTGCTGTCCACTGGTGCTGTGCAGGAAGAAAAGGATGGGACACACTCCCACCTCATGGGGGGATTCCATACAACCCGTGAATTTACAGGAAACAGTGGGATGCAAATATTACTTTGCCTACTACCTGTAACCCTTTTCAAAAAGCCCAGGAGATCTGCTCCCAGTGTGGCCCAGAGATGTAATAAATTTACTTTTGTGCACCAAACCCTTTTCCGAAAATCCTAGAATGGTTTGGGTTGGGAGGGGCTTTACAGATCGTCCAGTTCCACCCCCTGCCACAGGCAGGGACAATTTCCACTATCCCAGGTGGTTCCAAGTCCTGCCCAACCTGGCCTTGGACGCTGCCAGGGATCCAGGGGTGTATTTTCCAAGGTGTGTGATCTGAGTTTGCAGGGGCAGGCAGGACTGGGGGCTCCTCAGCGGCTTCGAGCTTCCTCCTAAAACCCCGAATTAGACTGTTCTGCAATTAACGCCCCCACAATCCCCAGCTGTTTCCAAAAGATGTAAAAACGTCAAAATCACCTGGTTTAATCAGTTCAAAATCACCCGGTTCAATCAAATCAAAATCAGTTTCCTTTGGAAAAGGGATACATTTGACCAGGGCTATTCCTCAAGCAGAACATTTATCCCTCAGTATCTCCTTCTGTTAGAATTTCAGTCTCCAGAAGAACACAATGAACATGATTTGAGTTTGTTTCCTGGGCTCTGCAAGGGCAGACAAAAGAAAGGAAAAGGCTTAATTTTGCCCAAGCTCAAACGGATCAAGCAAATGATCACAGAGGAATAGAAAGCAACAAAGAAATTTTGGATTGAACCTGGATGAGGAGCAAAAACTGACAGGTTACTCGATGATTGCCACTTCCACAAGGTAATGTGAATTTTTCTTAGACATGATTTTCTATACCAAGGCTTTTTGTTTGATAGGAGAGATTCAAATAATACTTAATATTGCTAAAAAAAAAATATTAAGCCTTTGGTTTTATAGGTCTGCAACTTGTGAATATTTCAGTTGAGAATAACCAGTTTTTTCTTCTGGGATAAGAGGTCCAGATCCATGCTGGCTAAAACTGGTGGTGACAGCTTAGTTGCGATGTCCTCTAATACTTTTTCTGGTCTCTGTATTCCATTCAAAGAGGGTTTCAGTCTTCCTCATATCCCACCTGCTTGTCTTGGATACTCAGGGTCATCTCCAGCCCTGTGGAATCCCAGCCCATATGGCATCATGCTGAGTAGAAAAGCTGGGGAAGAAGGAAACAGGGGCTTGTGGAGTGATGGCATTTTCATTCCCAAGTAACCATCATTGCCTATGGATCCCTGCTTTCCTGGGGAGGGCTGAACGCCTGCCTGACCACGGGAAGCCATGGATTGATTCCTTGATTTGTTTTATGTGTCTTCTCCTCCACCTATTTAACAGTCTTCATTTCAACAAATTATTTTTCTCGCATTTATCCTTCCAGTTCTCTTCCCCAGCCCTCTGAAGGGGTTTGGGGGAGAGGCTGAAGTGGGGCTGAGCTGCAGCCATGACCACTGGTAGGACTGGCTTGTTCAGATGGCTAAAAATGTTGGCTGGGAATCAAGGGAATCTGTTCCTCCGCTCCTACTTGCAGGCAAATTCTTTTTCTGCTGCACAAAATAAACAAATTATTTTAACTCTTTGCTTTGTATGAACTACTTCCAAATCATTTCATGGGTCTATTTTGAAGCTCCTTCTCTGTGGAGCCATCAGCTGCAACTCACCATGACTACACTCCAAAGAAATATTGGCTTGTGTTCCCAAAATACTTCAGGAACATTGCTTGGAATGTTTCAAAATACTGAACAAATAATAAATGACCCATCTCAATCATTAAAAAACTGATCTTTGGGTGAATCACTCTGTTTTTATCTGAGGGAACTCATGCTGAAATATGTGCCATGCTGGTATTTATTCTGGCCTCTGCCAGAGTACCAAAATTCAAAACTTCTGAAAATTTATCAGAAATAAAAGAAATTAGATAAGGTTTTGTTTATTACAACAATGATATTATTACAGCGATTATATTGATAGCTGCTTATATTAAAAATTCTGTATGTATTCTCTAAAACATCAGCGATGAGCCCTGGAAAACAAATTTAATAATAAATAATAAGATGGGACAAAGAAATAGATGGTTTCACTGTCTGGGACAGTTGAACAGTGCTAGAGATAAGAGTTGCTTGCTCTGTTGATTGTTCTTCTCTTCCTTTTCCTGTCAATAATCCAATATGACTGGGGGAATCCAGACTAAAATAAGATTTCTTTGGTGCACCCAGAACTCCATGCACTTATATTGCTTGAGGCGCTCCTAACCCAAGATAGTTTTCGTGCCTTTTTTTTGAGGTCAGAGTTGCCTTTTCAATGTTTCATTTGCTCAGTTTTCCCAGCAGTCACTCAGTGTGATGGACCTGAGTGGAGCCTCAATTCAGCCTCTGCTCCAAACTCTGCACTATTACAATCATCTTAAAACATTTGTAAGTCAATCTCATATGAAACTCCATCCATTTCAAATAGCTGAGGCCAAAAGAACTGTTGGAGTTGGCATGGGAGGGGCTAAACAAACTGATTTCACTTTCATGTCACCTTTGTTTCCTTGGAAAGTCACGGAATACGTGTCGGTCTCCATGAGGGAACAGGAACACGGAGCTCTGCAGTGCTCACAGGACAGAGATCTCTTGGAACAAGGAGGTTTGTGGCTGGCAGCAGCAGGAATAAATTATCCATAAAACAAATAGTGAGCCCAGAGTAAGGTGAGTTTTGGGACATGCTTTCACCTAGAAGTAGTTGATCTAATCATGGATTAGAATCAGTCTTCCTATGAATGTCCAAAATGGAACATAAGACAAAAGGTTTTATTTCAGAACATGGTGAAAAGTCCTCTGTAAAAGCTCTCCACTCTTCTGACCCTCCTGATAGGTTTGAATCCTGCTCAGCAAGTGTCCTTCTCTTAGAGGTCTCCAAAAAGTAATGTGAAGAAAGTTCTAAGAGCTCTGCTCATCATTATGGAGTCATTGGTTTCTTTTCTTTCTCTCTGGAATCCCAGGGAAGAGTTAAAGTTTCCAAATGGAACTTTTGCCTTTGATTCTTTGTTCAAGCCATATTTAGCGCGGAAGGCCCTGTACCTCAGCACTGGCACCTCTCTTTGCAATAAGCTTTGGAAAAATTCCCCAGGGGAAAGTGCAATTAGAGCAGGAGAGGAACACAGTGACTCAGAACACGCTGTTTGGAGCTGGCAGGGAAACAATGCTCTGCTGAGGCTGGGAGATGCAGCAGCAGTGAAAAGAATGGAGAGTCAGAAGTGTTTTCCCAAAAAACGTGTCCCATTTGGCCTCCAGAAGTGCCTGGGCTTCTCTTGGGTGATTTTTCACTCTCTTGTCTCCTGCAGCTGATCGGTTTTCAGCCACATGAAAATAGCTCTGCACCTCTGTCTTTTAACCATGGAATTGTCCCCACACCCAAATCAAGTGACACTGACTGTCAAAAGTTTCTGAATATTGTACTTTGCTCACAAGAGTGAGAAGCAGCACTGGAATCTCTGGGGCTTCATGAAGAGCTTAAAATTGGGGATCCCAAGCCCAGGTAAGGCACTGCAACCATCCTGAGGCCCAAGGAGAACGCTGGAGTTCTCAAAGGAACCGTTCTACCTGTAGCTTGTTTAAGAGGTTACCAACAGATCCCCTGGGAGATAAGAAAGGGAAAGAAAACTGGTATTCCCTTTCTTGTTCCCTGTTTCCAGAGCTGTTGGATATCCTTGAAAAGAGCTGAATCTTCTCAAATCCTGGGCTATCGGGATTATTGTGAGAAAAGGGACCACTGAGAGATGTGTTAAAAGGATGATTTATTGCTCTTATCTTCTTCCAGCCTCATGAGAGGGCGAGAACATCCTCACATCAGAGGTCCCAAGATCTCTAGCTACAATGCCTTTTAAAGATTTATTGGCCAATTAACTACTGCCAGAAAGTTTGTTAGTGTCTCTACACCAATCGCTAATTATTTTGTTTTACACGTTTTGCTGCAGTGAGGATTTTCTTAACCAATCATATAACGGCACACAAACCCACAGTACTACACCTTAAAACTTCTTACTAGCTTGTAACTGCTTATATATCTAAACGTTAAAACTTTCCATTACCTTGACATGTTTCTGCTTAAACTACAAATCCACATTCTTGCCTCTGGTCCCTAAATCTGGAAGCCTCTTCCAAGGTCTTAAATCAAACCCTGTATTCATTTCTGTGTCTGGGCCTGCAGGCACAAGATTTTGAGAGCTTTCTGTGCCTTGATTCCCCCCACTGGGCCCATGCTGCCCGGGCAGTAAATCCTGATGGCTGGGTGGATGTGGAAGCTGTGACATCTGAGAGGCTGCTCGTGGAGGGCAAGTATGGATCTTTCTTTTTCGCTTGCTAATAGATTTTTGATTTTGCCCTTCCTATGATTCTCTTTGCACACTCCAGAAAAATGTATTTAGAGCTCTAGTAGAGATAATTCCCCAAAGGGCAGTTCCCACTAACCTTAAACACACGGCAGCTGTGTAGGAGGCAGGAAAAAGAGCAGGTGAGTCACTGCTGAGAAGCTTTTTGACATTTGGTGTTGCTTTATGGTCTGTAAAATGTGGCTGCATCTGAGAACACTGATGAGATCAAATGTTTCTCCTTCATTAATCCAGTTTTCCTGCTGAATCTCCTGGTCTTGGTCATGTTTCTGTACATACGTTCTGCCAGTAGCTGGTGGCCATTTCCTACCAGAGGCAGAAACTTCTCAAGCTGTATCCATGTATTTATCCCAGAAAACAACCTCACATGCTCTCAAAATACCCGTTATTAGTCTTGGTACCCAAATACCAAAAACCTGATTTATTAAAATTCTTGCACTGTTTTGAATATGAGCAATGTTTGTCCATTTGGGTGCTCCTAAAGTGATGTCATTCTCAGATGCCGTTCTCATTCCTACCTCACCTGGTAAGGCAATTTCAGAAAGAAAGAAACATGCAGTTATCCAAAGAGAAAAACAGAGCAGCACTGGGGGCTTTAGTTAAGCAGTCTGACAGTAAAAGACCATTGAAAGATGGGAATGGAAAGAAAAAAAAAACAAACAAAAAAACCCACACCTTTTAAAGTTCCCTTCTCCATCTTATACTTTTAATTGGAGACAAATATAAGTGAAAAACACTGTGAGCAATGGAATCTTCAACATCCCACAAGGAGTTTTTGCACAGGCATGGAGTGACAGGACCAGGGTGAATGGCTTCAAGAACACAGAGGTAGATTTGGATGAGCTATTAGGAAGAAATTTTTCCCTGTGAGGGTGAGGAGGCCCTGGCACAGGGTGCCCAGAGCAGCTGTGGCTGCCCCTGGATCCCTGGCAGTGTCCAAGGCCAGGCTGGATGGGGCTTGGAGCACCTTGGGACAGTGGAAGGTGTCCCTGCCCATGGCAGGGGGACTCAAATTAGATGGTCTTGAGTTTCCCTTCCAACCTGAACCACTCTTTACCTGTCCCTTGAGCAAAGCAGAATTTAACTACCCCATTTCAAGTGTTTAAGTGTAGAACAGGAAATGGAAACTCCTGGGTGACACTGGAAACGATGTGGAGACCACAGAGCACAGTAAAGGACCAAGGGCTTAGAAACAACAGGGGCAAATGAACAACAAAGGGGACGATGATGGAGGATGATCACAGGCAAGCCTCTGAAATATTTAATTGCAAGCTAACCTTCATTTATTTAGCGACAATGTAGATCTGTGTCACTGAACTCTGAGCAAATTGCCACGGGGTCTTTCTAATGCCCACTGGGCCTGAGTTCAGCAACGTGATGGATTGTTCAATTTACTGAGTAAACCAAGTGCTCTCCATGAATTTTAGATGCTAATCTTCTGATTGAACCGCATTGCCAGTGAGACCTGCCCTACAAAGTTTGCTAATAAGAATTGATCCAGCTGTTGATAAGGACTTAAAATGTTGATGCAGGATATTAGCCACATATTGAACTGAGCTGCTCCCCAGCTACTGTTACAGAAAAAGTGTAAGGCTGTTTTAAACCTGCTGAAAATTAATAGATATCATCTCTACATGAAGTGACACCATTAATGTGCCATTCATTTAGGGGACACCTTCATTTGAACTGGTTAATCATGAAAATTTGAGATGTGAGAGAAGAATAAAAAGTACATGCCATCGGTGTGTATATTGAGTCACACATTTTTCCCCATTGTCCTTCTTTCCGCAGGAATTTCTTCACAGAAAGGGTTGGCAAGCATTGGAAGGGGCTGCCCAGGGAGGTTTGGAGTCCCTATCCCTGGAGTGTCCAAGGAAGGCCTGGAGGTGGCACTCAGTGCTCTGGGCTGGTGACAAGGGGGGGATCAGGCACAGCTTGGACTCGATGATCTGAGAGATCTTTTCCAACCTAAATGATTCTGAGAGTTTTAAAAGTGAAGACACAAATTTCAAAAATTCTGAGGAAAGGGGTTCCTTAAGGGGCTTAGAGAAGGTTTCAAAGTGAACCTAGCTCTGATCTATCAGTGTCATCATGGTTTAAATTACTGTAGGTGGGCCTGGTGGCCTCAATGCCAAAATCAGTATTGTGTTGGACTTCATACATCCAAAAAACTGAGGACCTTTCCTTCCTGCAATTTTGCAAAAAGAAAAATCCATCAACATGATTTCCTTGGTGCTGTGGCAAGTCAGACCCAGGCATGAGGACTTGGGTGTTTATTCCAAGAGTTGTGATGGGGAAAATCATGGATATATCTCTCAGCAGCCTCCCAAAGGGCCCTGCTGCTGTTGTGTAGGAAAATCTTCCACATCCACAGGTTTTTTGAACACTTCCAGGGAAGGAGATTCCACCACTGCCCTGCACAACCTGTTCCAATGTCTGACCACCCTTACAGCGAAGAAATTTTCCTCAACATCCAATCTAAACCTTCCCTGGTGGAAACTTGAGGACATTTCCTTTGGTTCTACCACTTTTTACCCGTGAGAAGAGACCTGAATTATATTTTGGGAGAACTCAGTAGGTTTTTCTGTTTCATTTTTGCTTATTACTCCTAAAAGAGATGGAGAAGGACAACTGAAGAAGAGACACAAAATATCCCCATAGTAACTGTCTTTTGTTGAAAATCAAAACAATTCGGATGTCAGGTTACTATTAGGGAATTTTAAGAGCTTTCTTAATTAGTCTTACATTAGAAGGCAGTAATTAGTATGTGTGCAGTACCAGTTGCTTCATCAAAAATTGATTTGGTTTAATTAGATTTACACATCTGCCATTTCTCTAAACCCTGAAGCAATTTAAGGCTGTGGATGGGCCTCCACATCCCTAAATCAGAAGGTGAAAAACAGCCACGTAGACCTATACCAAGCTTTTCCGAATCTGGTGGAGTGCAGCAGAGTCACAACCAACACTTGTGTCCCAGAGTTCCTGGATATTTATCCCACATAAATTGAGTCTGACTTTCATCCAATAAGTCTGGACCTAGCCAAAACTAAGCTGGTTTGAGCACATGGAAGATCACAAGGGATGGACACCAGTTTCTGGAATGATGATTTTTTTCCTTTTTTGAAGGGGCCTGTAAAGGCCAATGCTCTCAGAGTCACAGCAAACAACATTTACCTGAGCAAGTATTCAACTGGATACACCGAGATGAGAAAATAATCAATTAACGCTAAAAAATCCTTATCAGTCAGTGGAAGAGAGTGAAAAAACCCCTGAGGAATGTGCCTTATCAACACTGAGATTTATGGATGGTTTGTTAACAGATTTTCCCTTAAAACTCAAATTACAACAAGAAGCAATATGCAGAGGAGTAATCACAACGGGCAGGATCAGAGATTCGAAATAAAATGAATGGATTACAAACCTTTCCTGTTTGTCAAGATCCTCCTGGTGTTCTCAGCAAATCCAAGGAAGTTTCTCAATGTGGAAGGTCATAAATGGAACAACAGCTCTCAGACATTTGCTTCTTAGCACTACCAAAGCAGAAATGCAAATTAACAGTCTGGATGGAGTGATTCCATGATTCTAAGGGAGGCCAAGGCACAGGATGCGGCTGAGAGCAGGAGGAGATAGGTTTGGTCAATGCTGCAGAGAGAAATCTTCTGAGAACTTTGCTGGGCTTTGTAATAAAGCATCTTTCAAGCTGTGTACGTTCATCCAGGAAAATTATTTATTGCATGGAAGTTACCCACAAATTGCCTGTATTACGTATGGTGGCTGACAAAACAAAACCCAACAAAAAACCAAACAAAAACCAGTTTCCTACATTCCCTAATTCTAGATAAGAAAGACTGGGATTTTTTTTTTTTTTAAATTTATTATTTTATGGTTCATGTGATAAAAATTTCAAAAAAAGCTTTTTGTGTTTGTGTTCGAAGCCTGTCTTAGCAATCATTGAGATTCAAAGAAGTCTGTCTAGCAATAAATTTTTTGTGTAGCCCTGACATACCATATTTGTATTATGATGTGTCCAAATTTTTAATGGCAATTTGAGCCATCTCTCCATTTGATTGAAAGGCCACAATTTGAGCTAAGTTCTAGAGAAAAAACCCTTTATTCAATCATAAAATCTGCTTTGATGCACCTGGAATCACCTTTCTGGCCATGTAGGGAATGACTTTCTCTCTTACACCTTCTAAAAACTGGAGTTGGTTTTGTGATAGATTTTTTAACCTGATAACTACCAGTGCATAAATCTGATTATGGTAGAAGTCCTTGGCTGAAGGATATCTCAGAAAGCTTCGCCCTGACCTCTGCATTTTGAGTCTTGGCTTTGGGAGACGTTTTCAGAGAGAAGAAGAGAACCCCAAACAAACCCCAAATCCTACGCATCCCTCTAAAACCATTCCTTCCATTACAGTGAGGTTTCAAGGTGATAGAGGTGTGGTGTCTCTGGGCTTTCCAGATCTGTGAATAAGGTCTGGATCAGAATTCATCCCATCCAAAAAAAGGCATCCAAAATAGTGCCAAAGACCTTCATCCTTTCCCCTGAGTGGCCACAGGGAAGTCAGGGGTGACCCTTCCATGGGTAAATGTCTATTACAGCTGGAGAACGACACATGAGTTGGGTCTGGCCATGTAATTAGGATGCTTTCATTAATTAAAGGAGATGAATGAGCGTTTTATCTGAATAGATTATGTGGGCAAAACCTCTATTTCTGTTTGTTCAGTGTAGATCAAAACCAGACTTTGACAACCCTGGATAGCAAACCGGTTGAAACACTTATTTTGTCTTGAATTTTGTTTTACGTGAATAACTCTTGTGTACTGTTGGAACCTCGGGCACTGAGAATTTCAGACTTTCTGTGCTGACAGGCGCCGACCCCCAAGCAAACACTGCACTGACCTGAGGCCATGGAAAAGGCTCCCAAAATTGAGTGACAGCACTGGGGTTGTGGGTGTGGAGTTTGAACAGAAGTGTGGGATATCACAGGGCGGGAAACTGAGAGTTTAAGGGTTTATAATATAGTAATATATATATAAAGCAAGATGGAGGATTTAGGGCTGATGCCAGTCCTTCTTTTTTACCTTCTTCTTCATGGGTCTGGGTGGTGTTTTGTAATTGGATAGAAAAATCCACATTGCAGGCCACAGTGGTTGGTTATTGGGTTAAAAGTAAAAATAGTTTAGGTTTCATTTCTTAATCGGACAGTTCATCCTTAAAAGGCCTTGTAGATTGTGGAGAGACAGCTCCATTTTTTAGTTTATCAGCTTGTAGTGCTGTAGAACTCATTGTTTGTGAGATTGTAATAAACATGTGAATTAATAAACATCTGAATCAAAAATGAAACACGGTCTTGAGCATTTAATCCTGACTCTGGCAGAAAGGAAGGTAAAAGCAACAGTGCCTCATGTGGGATGGAGCTTGGAGCAACCTGGGATAGTGGAAGGTGTCCCTGCCCATGGCAGAGGGTTGGAACTGGGTGATCTTTAAGGTCCCTTCCAACCCATTCCAGGATTCTGTGATCACAGAGATGTGGTTTCAAGTGCTGATCTGAGGACAGCAATCAGAAAGTTTGGTTTGGCTCAGGATAAATTTACCGGGGAAAAGGAGTTTTGCAGAGAATATTGTAATAAGCTGAGACTCTGTGGCTGAAGTTCACAGTAAGTTGTCAAATGTATGTGCTGTTATGATCCTGAAAACAAATCAATAATGCAGAACATAATAAAAATATATACCTATGACTACTTCATGCCACTGGGAATGACTGATCAATGAAATTGGACAGTCCTGTCCTCAGTCAAAAGCTTTGAGCAGCCTGTGTCCCTCTTCCGGATCTACAAAAAAAAAGAATAAATCAAAATTTAGGTAAGAACTTACCTATTTCAAAAAAACTAATAAATTGAGGAGTGGATATTCTTCAGAGATTGTATTTAATTAAAGTCTGCTTTCTCTCTCTCTCTCTCTTTTTTTTTTTTAATTACCAAACCTCTCAGCTATATTCTGTCTACCAGGAGGAGCCAGACAGACCACAGTGTGTGGAGATGGAGGGGAACAGACCCAGTCTCACAACCTGGTTTTAATGAAACAAAACATTCCTTCAATGCTGGACAGTAACAGGGATAATTTCTCCCATGTAACACACATCATCACAAGCAAGGCCAGAGGACACCTCATGCATCCCATAAAAATAAACATTCCTTCCATATCAGAGTACAGGTTGGAAGGTAGAGAACCTGGAAGGACAATCTGGATTGTCAACTGTTGTGTGCAGAGTGGCTCTGTGAAAAAGGACCCACTTCCCATATTCCTGGAGAGCGGGGGGAAAACTCCCAGGGAAGCAACGAACCTGGGAGGAGGTGTCTTGGACCTGCACGTCCATGAGCATCCTGAGATGCACTGGATGCCTGGAGTCCAAGTTATTGCTGTCACTGAGATCACAGACTCACAGAATTTTGGNGTGTATGTACAGTGTCAGATGCTCAATCAACAAAAAGGTTTTAATAAAGCCTACCTGGTTATAGATGTCCTAAACACGTTGAGATAAATTTTAATACAACTTAAATCAAAAATTATTATCCCACTACCTTCAAAGGGAGAGAAAAAAGCCTGAACTCAACAATTCATTATTAAATGAAGAGAAACATCAGTGTAAAGGTGTTTGTTTTTTCCCAGCATTTATTTTTGAGGAATTAAAAAAAAATCTAATGATTAATTAATGTTTTAGTTACCTAGAGACACGAGGATNTCTCAGCTATATTCTGTCTACCAGGAGGACCCAGACAGATCACAGTGTGTGGAGATGGAGGGGAACAGACCCAGTCTCACAACCTGGTTTTAATGAAACAAAACATTCCTTCAATGCTGGACAGTAACAGGGATAATTTCTCCCATGTAACACACATCATCACAAGCAAGGCCAGAGGACACCTCATGCATCCCATAAAAATAAACATTCCTTCCATATCAGAGTACAGGTTGGAAGGTAGAGAACCTGGAAGGACAATCTGGATTGTCAACTGTTGTGTGCAGAGTGGCTCTGTGAAAAAGGACCCACTTCCCATATTCCTGGAGAGCGGGGGGGAAAACTCCCAGGGAAGCAACGAACCTGGGAGGAGGTGTCTTGGACCTGCACATCTATGAGCATCCTGAGAGGCACTGGATGCCTGGATTCCAAGTTATTGCTGTCACTGAGATCACAGACTCACAGAATTTTGGAATGGTTTGTGTTAGAAGGGACCTTAAAGATCATCCAGTTCCACCCCCAGCACCTCCCACCACCCCAGGGTGCTCCAAGCCCCATCCGGCCTGCCCTTGGACACTTCCAGGGATCCAGGGGCAGCCACAGCTTCTCTGGGAAATCAATTCCAGGGCCTGCCCACCCTCACAGGGAAGGACTCCAGCAGAACTGAGCTGGCTGCAGTCTGGGATTGCATCCCAGGAACTTCCAGGGAGGGAAGGACACGTCTGGCACGCGTCACCACAGCCACCCCCTGCCACCCATCCAAATCAGGGTCCTGCTTTCACCTTTCAAGCAGCCCCTCTCAGGAATAAATATTTCATGCAATAAATGTTTTTCGCTGTACACCAAGAGCACAGAACCTGATAAACTTCTGAGCTTTCCTGCCAAGATTCAATGTGGCAGACTGGGCTCCAAATCACCGTACATGAGTTTTTCCTCCTCATTCAGCTGNAAAAAAAAATCTAATGATTAATTAATGTTTTAGTTACCTAGAGACACGAGGATTCTTTTTCCCCAAAAATTTCTAGAGAGCTAATTTTAGCTATTATTTTTTTGGAGAAGATGGAGTTGGAGCTGCATACTTGAATACTGAAATAGAGCTGTTTTTTCACCATTTCTGATTCATTGCATACCGTGAAATTTTGTGTTCTAACTTGAAATCACAAAACAGTTTTCCTAATCTTCAGTGTAGAAACTGAATCTGTTTTTCATCTGGTAGCACAGATGCTTTTGGAAAATATAGAGCTGAACATGTCATTGTGCAGCTTGCATATGAAGAAAAATAATCAAGAGTTACGAAGCTCCATTGAAGTTACAGTTAAAATTATTCAGAAGTCTGGAAACACTGGAAGAATTTGTCTGTGCAATCTCGGTTTTCTTTTCTATCTGAGAAACTAAAATTCCTCCATATTTTTTTACTTCATTAATATTTTTTTTTTAAATTCAGCATACTCAAAGCCATTTTGGTCTCCATTCTGAGGTGGCAAATTTTCCTTATACTTTCTAGGTGGAGTTCCATGTCCAGCAGCAAATCTGGGCTGCATTACAGGAAGCTGTGGCTCAGACCTTACAGAGATTCAGACAGAGCAAGGTCTGGCTGTGGTGGTTGAAATGTTCCCTCTGCAGTCAGGGGGTTTTAGTCTTGTCTTTCCTACTAATCCTATTCCTGGTTTTAGGCCGGGTGAAGATGATCAGCATAATTTGCCAAGTTGCTTTCCTGGGAGTAAATTTCTCTGTTTCCTGTTAGGATCTGCACTATTCATTTATTTGAGTGGCTCAACCAGCCAGCACAGGAAAGTTCAGATGTTCCTACAGGTAGGTGCTGAAAAATGTCCTAAGACACAATGAAAGGATGTCTGAAGAAGCAGAAATCAGCTTTTTTTTTTTTATATTTGCTGGCCTTAAACTGGGTTTACAGCAATATTTGGGGTTCTTCCCAGCAGTCATCTTCAACCATCCCTCACCACTGAGCTGTTTCACCCTTAAATTCACTTTATTTCAGACTGCCAATCCCATGGCAGTGAGAAACATCACCTGGGTGTCTGCTTTGTCTGTCCTTCCCAGTTTGGCTCTGCCAGTGAGCAGCTGATGTGGATGGAGAGCTGCAGGAGCACTGGGAATCAGGCACAGGGAGCTGGGGTAATACTGGGGAGGTTTGGCAGTGCTGGAGTCGATGGAATCACAGTGAAAATGGTGTGTAAATTCAGGCACAAGCCTCTGCTTAAGTTTTCCAGAGCTCTTTGTATAAAAATTAGTGTCTATATGTGTAAATAATTGTATAAATTCATTAACACCAGGGATAAAGCAACTTTCTGGTTACTGAACCCAGGCTGTCTCTCTCCTGGACTGGGGAGACTTAGCTCCAGCAATTTATTTTTAGTGCCTGCTAAAATTCCATCTGGAAACAAATAGAAGTTTATTCTGCTCCGTAGGGGCTCTCTCCATTACAGCTCGGTTGAGAACCAAGCTCTGCCTTCCACAGTGAGTCCCTGGGATCCTGGCTCACATTCCTGCCTCTGCCCAGCCACACTTGCAAGCTGATGATCCCAGAGGAATTGCCCTGGAACCCTCTGGGAGGAAAAGTCTCCAGATTCCTGGTGGAAAGCACGGACCCAAGGCCATTTCAAAGAAGCAAGCCGCCAGAATATTCCTGATAAAATTCACTCTGTGGTTATGTGAAACCCCATTTTTGTGACTTTTATCTGCCCAAAAATAGCTGTTGAGGTTTGTCAATGCCTCGTTTCCCTCTGAACCTGTTTATGGCCTTTCCTTGACCTCTGGGATCTTCTGCCAGCGCTGTGTGGTGCCATCAATTGATCTCTCACTGGGAGATGGAGCCAGCAAATTCATCACACTCATTTTCCATGCCTGAGGTCAGATGGAGCCTCAGAATTCCATGATGTTTACCTGATAAACATTTACAACCCCCAACATTAGTTATTAGCACAGGAGCTGGTTGGTATTTGGATTAAACACTAATTAAATGCTCATTTCTAGTACAGTCATGTGTATTACTTAGAGCTCAGTATGAATTATGGCAGTGACAGATTTCAGAGAGCAGAAATATTTGCTTGAGGAATATTTACTTGGAGATTTTCTTCTTTACAGCGAAACATTCCTGTTTTTAATAGAGAGTAATCTTATTTCTCTCTCTTAAAAATCATAAAGATTATTTGTTTAGGAAATGCAATTGATTGGAACAGTGAGAGAAAAGCAGAGGCAGAATGATTTTTTGGGGGGTCTATTTGGTTATTTACAGCATAACTGGGAGCTAAAAAAGGGGGAAAAAAGGAGAGAAAACCCCAAAGAGAAAGGAAACAGGAGCACGCATTAATTTTTTTCTCTAATAGAAGCTGAAGGGAGGCACAGGAGGAGAGAAGAGCCCACAGTTGCCTGTTCCCCTGGCTGGCTACGCAGGTGTGTGTTTTTTCAAGCTGATTACTCATGGAGTAAACGTGAATCACACTTGCCATTCATGATTTGCTTTCCTTCCCCTCTTTGACTGGAATGTCTGAGCGTGTGTGTTTGTCCAGCTCTGCTCTGGGAAGGCTTTGAGCTGCAATTCCAAGGAGGTTCCTGGTGGCTGGGCCTGAACACTCCACACTCTTTACTTTCCACGGGCACCTGGAGAGCCCAGGGAGTGAGGAGGACCTTTTTTGTCACCTTGGAAAAGCAGTGCATGAGGTCAAAATTTCTAATTCAGACCTGTCCTGAGAGCAGTGAACCCTCACAGGCTGAGAGGTGTGGTAATGCTGCTTATGCTGAGTTCTGCTCTGTTTGCATTGTCAACATCCATTTTTAATTTTTTTTTTTTTTTTTGTTTTGTTTGGCAGCACCACAATGCATATTTTCATTGAGTTCTTATCCCTAAACAAAAGGCATTGCTTAATCCACCCCTCCTGCAGTGTTTGCTGGAGTGGTGCAGTGTGTGCCTTTTGGGTTTGTGGTTTTTTTGGTTTTTTTTGCATTCCAGAGCACACCTCCCAAACCAGAAACTTCTATATCCCTGAAACAGGCATTGAAATTACACCACCAAGCTAAGGGGGTGGCAACATTTGGGGGGTGAGGTTTGGGGTTTAAGAAAGCACTTTATTCAACAGTCAAACACTAGAAGGAGGCAGCAGCCACTACAGGCAAAAGCTTTTCGTTTTCTTGTGGAGAATGCTGTAGGTATCCTAGTAATTTCAGAGAAAAATTGTAAAAGACTGTATCAACTTGGAAAAAAAAATCAAGGATTAGAAAGGCAATTTATAGCCATCTGTTTAAAATCAAATCAGAGTCCTTTGCTTTCTGCCCTTACTTGTGCAAAATGCTGAAAGGTTTTGCTTTTGGCCGTCTGGAAGCTCACAATATTTACTTCCACTGTACAGATCCAGGTGTTTCAAGCAGACATGATTTCCAGAATCAGATTCACACCACAGAATCACTTGTTTTTTCTGAGAGAGTGAATTCCCATTTCACACTGGTTGGGTATGTTAATCCCCCACATCCACAATTAGGAATTATCCAGAAGCGGGGAAAAATACTTTGAGCATATGGGCTGGCACCCACCTGAAGACACAGAAGGAAAACACAACAGAGGCTGTGAATTCTGAGCTGCTCCCAAAATTCCTACTCTAGGAATAAAACATCTTTTCATGGCTGGTGGAAGTTTGTGAAAATAAGGTTTGCAGAGGAGCCTATTTAAAGGAGGGAGTTGGCTCTCCTTAACAGTTTGGTACCACTCATACACTGAAAATTCCTTCTGCTAACAGTGCCAGGGAAAATCCCCTCTGCTGCTGTCTCACAGTGCAGTTAAGTGCAGTCTATCTCGTAGAACAAAGAGATTAATTACTGACCTCCAGCAATTAATTATAATCCATAAGAGGATTAATTTATATATGGTGAAAAAAAAAAAAAGCTCTTTTCAGTGAGCACAGTCAAATAAAGGCTTGTCATTTTTTAATTATATCTAATTAAAAGAACACCTAACCTGTGACCAATAAAATCCAGGGGCAATTTTCTGTGTCTTGGTGATTGATTGTGTTTGTGCAAGGAAAACAAAAATGGGGGAGGTCAATTTACTTAACATCAGCATGAGTAAATAAAATATTTCTGGTTTATATACCTCATTAGATTTTATAATCAGGCCTAAAATTAGGTAGTGGAAGCCTGCAGCCAAGTCTATACTTTGTCTTGCTCGCAGATAGTGTGGGAATAGGCCTGTTGGTTTGGGTTTGCATTTACATTTCTTCTGGGAGAGATTCACAGGTTCTGAAACACAGAACAGTCACAGGTTCTCAGGGGGCTCTGAAAGAGGTAAATATGCAACCGGGAGGAAGACAGACCATGATGAGGAGATCTATGTGTCTTGGCAAGAAGGCAAATTCCTCCTCCAAACGGATAAAGCTGCAGGAAAGGCGTTTAGTTTTACAGAAGCTGCTGGGAGGAAGATGGGATTGTAACAGCAGAACCACAGAATCTGTCACTGAATGGCTGGAAAAGACCTTTAAGGTCATCAAGCCCAACTTTCAGCTTGGCACCGTCACCATAAACCACATCCTCAATGGCCACATCCACAGTTTTTTACGCTTCCAAGGATGGTGACTCCACCATTTTCCTAGGCAGCCTGTTCCAATGCTTGACCACCCTTTCTGTGAAGAATTTTTTTCCAAATCTCCAGCTCAAACCTTCTCTGGAGCAACTTGAGGCCATTGCCTCTCCTCCTGTCCCTGTTCCCTGGGACCAGAGCCAGACTCCCCCTGGCTGTCCCCTCCTGCCAGGAAGTTGTAAGGAGCCAGAAGGGCACCCCTGAGCCTCATTTTCTCCAGGATAAACAAGCCCCATCAATATTCTCATCCCTTAATTATCTCAGGGTTGCTCTGCTTCACTGTGGCTCCACCATCCCTTTTCCCTTGCAACATTCGTGATGATTTTTCAATTTACCTCTTTTTGTTTGTTTGTTTTCCTCTTTCCATGAGCTTCTTTTCAGTAGATTTGGGAATCTCCTCGCGTGTGCTGCCTCAGCAGCACAGCAGCCTCTCTGAAATGCTGCTCTGGATTGAAAAAAAATTCTCCAAACCCGTTTTTTTTTTTTTAGGAATGGGGAAGTGCCTGCTGAGTCAGCAGAGTGAGAGCACAGATCTGTGGAATGAGAGCTGGATGGGAATTAGTGAGCCTGTGATAATGTCAGGGAGCATTTATTAGGCTGCAGGGAGCAGGAGGAAATAGGAACATCATCATGAGCAAATTCCAGCTGCTGGGAGGAGGAGGGAACCAGCACCGCAGTGGGAAGCTGCACAATTGCTAATGTGATTTTAAGAGCTGAAACCTGATAGAAGGACAAATCGTCCCCAAAAAGTAATGAAGCTTTGGTAATCCATTATTTATGTGTGCTGGAAGGGAATATCCTGAGTGTTCCTAAAGAAATACAAAAGCCTTTTTGTTTTCAGGGTGGTGTTGTCCTACTGAACACCCCTCCAGGCCTCAGTGCAAGCAAATTTTAATGCAGAAATGAACAAGACATATTCTTCTTTCTTATTGTTATTTCCCTTTTTAAAAGTTTGCTGGAATAGTTAATTCCTGGGGACTATCCCATGCTTATCTTCCTGTTACCACTAAAGGAAGAGGAATTAGTCCCCACAAGTCCACCAGGCAATCTGCATCTATTAAGGTTTTTTATGATTTAATGGGGGAAAATCATATAAAACCTTATGGCAGCTGGATTCAGGCCTTCAAAAGATAAGTGAATTTTCCTCTCTGCTCTTTACAGAGTAATTTTGCACTGAGGAAACCATTCAGCATTTAATTATGCAAAGCCAATGTTTTCTTTTATGAGAGGATGAGATTTGCTGGGCACAGTCTTTACTATCTGTTGAGTTTGTCCTGACAAAATTGTCTTAAGTTTATGGAATCCCAGAATGGTTTGGGTTGGAGGGGATCTTAAAAATTATCCAGTTCCGCCCCTGCCAGGGAACTTTCCACTAGGTTGCTCCGAGCTTCATCTAATCAGGCTTTAAACACTTCAGCCATGGGGCATCCATATTTTCTGTGGGCAACGTTTTCTGGTGCCTCACAACCTCATAGTAAAGAATTTATTCCCAGTATTTAATCTAAGTTTACTCCCAGTTTGGAGCCATTCTCCCTTACCACCCTTGAGTTGCTGCTGTTTGGTGATTTTAAAATAATAATTTCAGGCTCTGTTTTATCCTGTCCTAGTATTGTCAACTTCTGCCAACATACAGAACCTGTAGCATAGATATGAAACCTAACACTGAAAATGAGAAAAAAACCCACATTTGGAAAGCTAATAACAGTATTTATTAATACATGGAGTTTTTTAATATCACAATTGGTAAGCTCAAAGGCTGATGTTGCTGTGAAGGGAATCTTGACCTTATTTCACGGGGGACAATGAATTTCTCCTGAAAGTGGTAAGTGGAGCCAGTCATTGCTCCTCAGTCAGCTGCAGCAAGAGCCTGATGCGCTCAGAGCAGTGAGTGACCCATCACCCTGCAGCCTCCCACGGCAAGCCAAACAGCGTCTCCACCGTGTCTCAAACTGATAAATAAAATGGGCAGGATTATGAGAGAGTTGCTTTCTAGGAAAATGTTCCTTAATAATTTCATTTCTGGTCTTGGCAATATGTCTTGGGTTGCAATGCAAGGTGTAACCAAAAGTATGTATTCTATTGCCATGTGTTGAAACCAGCTGGGGAGGTGTTTTCTTTATCTCTCATATAACTCATTCCTCATAACTGGGGGGCAGGGAGGGAATCCTCTATTAGTGGGCAGCTGTTAAAGCCAGCTGGGGCAGTGTTCTTTATCTCTTACACAATCCATCCTTCCTGCAGGGGATATCTGCTGTCCATGGGCCATCCAGGCTCACTGATAACATTACATCATCCATTGGGAGAGGCTCCGCCCAGGGGGAGGAGCCAAGCATTCCCACCTGGATAACACCTGAGAGTCAGAACACCAGCACAGCCTGTGTGCGCTGGATTCCCAGAGGAAGACCAGACCCATCTCAGCACCACTGGACCTTCAGAGGAAAACTGCACCCTGCTACAGGATCATCTCTGCCCCAACAGAGCCACATCTGTCACTGCAGGAGGGCTTGATTGGGCTGCTCCCAACATCCTGAGCAACAAGGTGTCAGGTTGTGTTCTGACTCTGTCAGTGTTCTTTTTTGTTTACTTTTTTTCTACTACTACCTTTTAATTTTTAATATTCCTAGTAAAGAACTGTTATTCCTATTCCCATATGTTTGCCCGAGAGCCCCTAAATTTCAAAATTATAATATTTCAGAGGGAGGGGAGTTTACATTCTCCATTCCAAGGGAGGGTCTGGTTTTCCCTGGCAGACACCTGTCTTTCCAAACCAAGGCACAATACCAGGTTTTGTTCCTATTACTTGTCTTAATGAGGTGGAAGTGAAATTTGATCAATCAGTCAAAGGCAAAAACTTTGAAGACAAGGCCTTTCAACTCC
The DNA here is from genome assembly GCA_013397315.1 of Donacobius atricapilla. Classification (NCBI taxonomy): domain Eukaryota; kingdom Metazoa; phylum Chordata; class Aves; order Passeriformes; family Mimidae; genus Donacobius; species Donacobius atricapilla. The sequence goes on along the minus strand of WBMY01005578.1, from coordinate 6,439 downwards.
CAGGGTTTAACATCAGNGGGGAGGTGTTTTCTTTATCTCTCATATAACTCATTCCTCATAACTGGGGGGCAGGGAGGGAATCCTCTATTAGTGGGCAGCTGTTAAAGCCAGCTGGGGCAGTGTTCTTTATCTCTTACACAATCCATCCTTCCTGCAGGGGATATCTGCTGTCCATGGGCCATCCAGGCTCACTGATAACATTACATCATCCATTGGGAGAGGCTCCGCCCAGGGGGAGGAGCCAAGCATTCCCACCTGGATAACACCTGAGAGTCAGAACACCAGCACAGCCTGTGTGCGCTGGATTCCCAGAGGAAGACCAGACCCATCTCAGCACCACTGGACCTTCAGAGGAAAACTGCACCCTGCTACAGGATCATCTCTGCCCCAACAGAGCCACATCTGTCACTGCAGGAGGGCTTGATTGGGCTGCTCCCAACATCCTGAGCAACAAGGTGTCAGGTTGTGTTCTGACTCTGTCAGTGTTCTTTTTTGTTTACTTTTTTTCTACTACTACCTTTTAATTTTTAATATTCCTAGTAAAGAACTGTTATTCCTATTCCCATATGTTTGCCCGAGAGCCCCTAAATTTCAAAATTATAATATTTCAGAGGGAGGGGAGTTTACATTCTCCATTCCAAGGGAGGGTCTGGTTTTCCCTGGCAGACACCTGTCTTTCCAAACCAAGGCACAATACCAGGTTTTGTTCCTATTACTTGTCTTAATGAGGTGGAAGTGAAATTTGATCAATCAGTCAAAGGCAAAAACTTTGAAGACAAGGCCTTTCAACTCCCAGGGTTTAACATCAGTCTTGCAAGGATCTGCAGCTTTTTAAATCACACAAGCACATGAAAACCTCATCCTGTGGTGTCTCTTATTTTTGTCTACATGAAGTCCATGTTGTCTCCTCTCTCTATTTGGTCACAGCAAAAAAGACAGCAGGGGCACACTGCGAGCCCTGAACACTAGAAGGCGAGTAAAATAGATTAAAATATTCCTGTTCTAAAATCTCCTTAATTTTAATTCAACTCCTTGATTTTGAGGAACCTAGCTTCAGTGCTTAGTTCTAGCAATTACACACAATTTCAATTTGAACTTTAGATCCAAAAAAGACACCCTGCCCCACTATATGCAAGGTTTTCTCTGTTTAGAAGGACTTTCCCTACACAACCCTAAGTATTTGTTCAGTTGTTCCCTTGGGAATTAGAAAGACCTTCCTGTGTAAATTCAAAATTAAAATCCAGAAATTATAATCCTAAAGGGAAATGGAGAATTTCCTGCCTCTCACTTTTAATTTAGTCTCATTACTTTTTTCAAACTTTTCTCTCCTTGTTTTCTGTCCCCTTCCAACCCCCCACGTTCCCACTCAAATTTTATCATTATCTTGACATTTTCCTTTGCCCTGCAGCCAGTCTCTCCTATATGCCAGGCTTCATATTCCTTAACAGTGAAGTGGAAAGAATGAATGAATGAATAAATAAAAATCCTTCATGGGAGGAAAAAACTCGAGAACCTCATCCCTATTTAAATTAAATTTGGCTTGGAGAAGAATAAAACTTCTTCAAGCCCTCCAAATCTTAACACTTTTTATTTGAAGTGTTACAGATGAAGCACATCACACATCTGCTGGGTTTCTCTTAAAGGGGCAGGAAGCAACACCTGGAGTTATTTGTGCTTTCAGAATTTCTACTGTGCCCACTGAAGAATAAAATTCCTGCTGGCAGCCTTGTTCTTAACAGATTGTTGCATGATCGGGGCATCAAGGAGATTGCAGTGATTTAACTTTGCAGATGTGGACTGGAAAAAGTCTAATTAAGCATTCTTGCTGGGACATTAAGTAGTTTAAACTTAATCTTCCATGATGATATTTTTATGGGTCTGGCAGAAAAAAAAAAGGAAAAGAGAGAAGGGATATAATGGAGGCATGAATTATGGAATAGTAATACTATTATAAAATAAACGGGTTTGTGATTAGCAGCAGAACCCTTCAAGCTTAAATGCAACCCTCTGAAAATCTGGTATTTAGTGGAAAATAGTTTTTAGGGCATAGTTCAACCTGAAATTAAGATTTCTCATTTGGGGCTCTTCTGGAGGAGCAGGTCGCAAGCAGGAAATAAGAGCATTGTTTGGAAAGTCATCAGACAATAAAAATTGATTGCTACACCTTTCTGGGAAGCAAACAAATCAACATTGCAAAATTCCCTCCCATTTATAAAAATCTGCCTTTTGAACTCGTGACAATCTTCAGTGCTTCCTGCAGGTGCCAAATTAATTTCTCTTCATCTTGTGGAGTGGTCTGGGGGAAGGACAGTCTCAGACAGGCAATTAAGAACTGCATCTTCTAGACATTGCCTAAAATTGGGAATATTCAGGCAGAACTGCACAGAGATGTCTGCTTGCGTTGCAGGCATGAAAAAATGTTAAATGATGAAAGCAGAACAGCAAAACTCCAGCATACAAAGGACATAGCCCTGAATATTGAGAGGATTAAATTAGTTTGCTGCTCTTGCAGAGCAACTGGTGTCTTGTCATCACATAATTCCATCTTCCCACAAGGACAGCACTTGTTTTCTGGTTTAAAGCAGTGCTTGGATATAAAATATGCACCTCTTGGAGGAAGCCTCAGCTTACAGAAATGATGAGGCTCATCCTAATGTGATTCAAGATTCACACCTGCAGAAGGTTTTGTCCTCAGGGTGAAGGCAGGAGTGTGGTGATGCCTTGGGAAGGCTGAGCTGGAGCAGAGACTGGACAGAGCTAGAGAATAAAGCAGATATTTATTGAAAGGCCTTGAAGGATATACCTTGGGCAGGACAAGAGCCTGGCCAGGGCTACACCCAAGGTGGACACAAAATGGACACAAAATGGACACAAAATGGACAAACGGTCACGAGGCCTCACACTTTGATAAGTTTTGGTCCATTTGCACCTTGGGGTTTAATTGTCCAATTGCAGCTCCAGGTTCTGCAGTCCCACCCTTCTTGTTCCTCCCTCCAGCCCGGCCTTGTTGGTGCTTTTGGGCCTGAACACTTGTCCCAGCTGTCCTTGGTGTGCAGCAGGAGAAGGATTTGTTTTGTGTCTGTGCTGTGTGCAGAGAGCTGAGTGACACTGAGTGTGAGCTCAGAGCTGCGCCCCTGGGCAGCACAGAGCCTGAAATACATGGAAATAAAAATTTAGGCATCAGTGGGACCCCAATTTGGGCTCCCGTTTATGAAATGAGGTGGCTGAAGGAACAGCTCTGCTTTCCTCTCTGAGGGCTTTGGAAAATAGCCAGGATGGACATGGGGATATTGGGCTTCTCCTCGCGGAACACAGGGCCAGAACAATAAAAATAACAATAAGGATGAACTGGTTTGTTTCCGATCTTCTTGAGTGCAATATCCCCATTACTGGGGGCTTTAAACAACACCAGTCTTTTTCTGATAGTCCCTCTCTTTCTAATATTTGATAGTTTACCTCTTAATTTAATTTTTTTGTTTCTTTACCTTTATAATTTTTAAGATAAAGTTTTCATAGCACTGTTAGTATCTCAAACTCAAGTATGATAAATTTTTTTCTTCATTTTCCAGCTAAACATCCTTAAAGTGTTCCCCATGACCAGCACTGTCGTTCAGAGCCATCCCTCAAGGGCAGCCTTTTAGGGAAACTGGAAGAATATTCCAATGCTTGGGCACAAATCCTTTGATCAGAACCTGGGGTTCATCTCGGGTGTTATCTGGTCAAAGAGCTGGGGTTTGGCATAAATTTATTGCTGAGTTTCTCCCACAGTCAGTGATGGATGTGGGTCCTTCCAAAAGGTCATTCTGCACCCACAGAGGAGATGTGAGATGGATGCTATAAATCACACTAGTTTATCTCTCTCTCCTCCAGCCTTCCTCCAATGATCAGTTTAGAGTGGGGTATCTCTGATTAGAGAACTGAAACGTGCCCCCTGATGGGGACATGGTTTAGTGGTGGACTTGGCAATGTTGGGTCTATGGTTGGATTCAATGATCTTAGAGGTTTACCCCGACGTAAATATTTCTATCATTCTATGATTTAATGAATTGCTCAGTTGGGAGGGGCCTACAGCCAACATCTAATCCAACTGCCTGGCCTCTGACCTTCCATTTTCAGGGGGAAGTGGGTAATTTTAGATGCCTGGTCTGAATTTTCTGCCTCAAATTTTAATGGAATTCAGTCCATAAAGACTAATTCTTCCTTAGAAGCCCATGCTCACGTTTATCTGAATGAATATGAACCAGCCTACTTTCATTAATCTCAATTAATCTGATATCTGAGCTGCTAAGGAGAGAGGAAAAGTGATGTCAGACTTAATTTGGGGAAATTAATTTAATTTATTTCAAGTAAAGCAGAGTGGGGCAAGAAAGAATAACAACAAATTTTGAAACACCTTCCCACCACTACTTCCTTCTTCTAATTTTCTCCTAAGCCTATTGCAGGTAATATTTTAGTTTAAGCCACAAATGTGTTCTGAAGTTACTTTAAAGTTCCCTTGCTTAGGCACCTGAGAACAGTAGTGAAATAAAGTAATTAAAAATCTAATATAACTGACAGGTCCTTGTTAAGTCAGCCCTGCCAAACCTATGCAAAAACAATTACAGTATGCAAATGCGTATGATCCACCTTAATGCTATTCCCTGTTAAATGTCAAAGAATGAAAAACGCATCAGATTATCAGAATTTCTGTGCTCTTATGATGATGCTGTAGTGGTAAATACAAATGTCACTTTTCTGAGGTAGTTTATGGACAAAACAATCACATCACCACTGCAGACAAATCAGAGCCGGTTTCTCTGGTCAGCTGTGGACAAGGAAATTAATTCAGCAATATTTTACTATGTCTTTCTGAAATTGACTGAAATTTTGCCTTCTCTTGCATTTGTAATAAAAAGTGGGCATAAAAATGTCAAGCTTTTGAAATGTGTAAAATCCAAGCATTTTTCCTTTGACAGTGTGAATATTAACGTATTGATTGACCCAGGCTGATGCCAGTTCTCCACCAAAGTCACTCTGTCACTTCCCTACTCAGCTGGACAGAGAGAGAATAGGAAACAAAATCTCATGGATCAAGGTAAGGGCCGGAGGAGATCACTCAGCTATTGCCCTCCTGGGCAAAATAGACCTAACTCGGGGAAATTAATTTCATTTATTCCAAATAAAGCCCAGTGGGACAATGAGAAATCAACCCAAATTTCAAAACACCTTCCCACCACTCCTTCCTTCTTCCAATTTCCTCCTTCCCAAGAGTTTCAGGGAGATGGGAAATGGGGACTGTGGTCAGTTCATCACAGGTTGTCTCTGCTGCCTCTTCCTCCTGCTCCAGTGTGGGATCCCTCCCATGGGAGAGTCCCTCGGGCACTTCTCACAGGTGACTCCTCACCCTGGGCTGCAGCTCTTCACAAATTCCTCCACATGAGCCCCTGCCATGGGGTCAGTCCTTCAGGAACTGGCTGCTCCAGTGGGGGTCCCCCATGGGGTGACAAATCCTGCCAGAAACCTGCTCCAGTGTGGGCTCCTCTCTCCAGAGGGCCCCAGGTCCTGCCAGGATCTGCTCCTCTCTCCACAGGGCCCCAGGTCCTGCCAGGATCTCCTCCTCGCTCCACAGNGCCTCCCTCCGCAGGCCCACAGGTCCTGCCAGGACCTGCTCCTCTCTCCACAGGGCCCCAGGTCCTGCCAGGATCTGCTCCTCGCTCCACAGGGCCCCAGGTCCTGCCAGGACCTGCTCCAACATGGGGTCATAACCTTATTTTGTGCATCCTCTTGCTCCAGCATGGACTTCTCCACTGCTGCAAGTTTATTTCTGCTCCCTCATGGACCTCCACGGGCTGCAGGGCACAGCTGCCTCTCCATGGGCTGCCCCAGAGGGGAATCCCTGTTCCAGCTCCTGAAACAGCTCCTGCCTCTCCTTCTGCATGACCTTGGAGCCGGCAGGGCCGTTCCTCTCACATACCCTCACTCCTCTTTTCTCTGGCCGTGATTGCCCCTGCACAGCAAATCCTTTCCCCTTCTTAGCTCTGCAATCCCAAAGATGTTGGGCCCTTCCTGGAGCTGGCTGGAATTGTCTCCATTGGACACGGAGGAATCTTCTGGGGGCTTCTCACAGAAGCCACCCCTGTAACCCCTCCACTACCAAAACCTGGCCACCAAACCCAGGGGAATTATTAGGAGAAATTCGTTTCCAGGCAATGATCCTGTCAGGGGGTGAGACAATGGAGCTACAGCTGTGAGGAGAGGGACACGCAGGTTCAGTTGTGTTTTTACAACTAAAAAGAAATACGAGAAAATACTGCACATATACAATGTTCTGGTGTTGACAGGAGTGGCAGAAATCAAATCCCAACCCCAAAAGTTGCCTTAAAACAGAATTGGCCAGAAATCCTACACACTTGTTTATAGGACATGAGGTAACAAACTCTAATTAAAACAAACAAGCAAA
>WBMY01005575.1:235222-262411 GCA_013397315.1 Donacobius atricapilla | reverse complement strand
AAATATAGCCATGACCATGTGCCTTCCAAACCAGGGTAGCTAGACCACATGGTGTTTCCTAATGAGGTTTCTATACCCACCATATAAAAAATTAGGTCACTCAAGAACTGTTATTCCTTTTTTCACCCTTTTTCTCTTGATGCCCTTGGGCCCCACATTGGACACCAAAATCTCTTGGTTTGGAAAGACACATGTCTGCCAGGGAAAGCTGGAGCCTCCCTTGGAATGGAGAATGTAAACCCCCTTCATCCAAATTTTTATAATTTTGAAATTAAGGGGCTTTCAGGAAAAGATAAGGGAATAGGAATAACAGTTCTTTACTAGGAATATTAAAAATAAAACTGTACTAGTACAAAAAAAAGCAAACAAAAAAAACCACTGACATAGTCAGAATAAAACCTATCATCCTGCTGGTCAGGGTGTTGGTAGCAGTCCAATTAAGTCCTCCTGGAGTGATAGATGTGGTTCTGTTGGAACAGAGAAGATCCTGTAAAATGGTGTAGTTTTCCTCTGAAGGTCCAGTAGTGGTGAGATGGGTCCAGTCTTCCTTTGGGAATCCAGTGGAAACAGGCTGCCCTGGTGTTCTGAATCTCAGGTTTTATCCAGGTAGGAATGCTTGGCTCCTCCCACTGGGTTGAGCATCTCACAATGGGATGATGCAATTTTATCAGTCATGCAGTGAGCCTTATCTTAACAGAAGATAGCCCCATAGGGAAGATGGGTTGTGGAAAAGAACACTGCTACACCTGGTTTTAACAGCTGGCCAATTAACAGAAGACACCGTCCTCCTCCCCCCCAGAGTTATGAGGAACAGGTTATAGAAGCAATAAAGAAAAACATCTCCCCAACCAGTTTCAACAGATGCCAATAGAATACATACTTTTGGTTACATCTTGCATTGCAACCCAAGACAACCGTTCTGTTTATCTTTCTTTTGATTATCAGCTTTGATATTCAGGTTCATATTTTGTGCCAAAGACTAAAAATTCTCTGAAGTTACAAGATTTTAACAGCAAGCCAAAACTATTGGAGAAAGTTTTTATATTTTCAAGTATTCTGAGGAGGTTTTGTAAAGGGCAAAATTGAAATATGTATCAGATTCAATTTTTAAAGTACTTCATCACTTGCACCATCAAATCCCATTGTCTTGAAATTAAACCAAGCTGCTGAAGTGCCTGCAGCAGATTTAAAAATGCATCCTAGGCTCCAGAGTCACTTACTGAATGTCTGTACTGCAGATGAACTATTCACTCCCCAAAAGTTGCACAGAGATCCACCATGGCTCATGTATTCCCCACCTATTAAACCACTCTTTACAGACCAGTGTGATGCTACGATTTGAATGTTTATACATTTAAATTCATACTGGGGGAGGGGAATCTCAATCCATCCCACTCCTACCAGTTTGATGCCAGTGCCAGACCAAGATGCCAAGAGCATGGAGAGAGATTGCAGGTCAGCAGGAGAGCACCTGAAAGGCAGCACAAAGGAATTCCATCCAGTTAGTAAGGCAACTTCATCAGAATGATGCCTTAAGTTTTCATAAACACCTACTTTATTCCTTTAACACTGTCTAGCCTCTGATCCAGGAAGCCTCTCAAGACATCAGGAGCTCTAACTCAAATGCCTCTATGAAAACACACATCACACGGGGAATAAACAGGAGTCAGAGACATGCACACACCTGCAGGGCCACAACCTTGTTGGCATCATGGAGACATGATGGGAGGGCTCCTATGACTGGACCATTGAAATGGAAGAACACAGGCTTTTTGAAAGGACAGGCAAGGAGACAAGGTGGGGATGCCACCCTCAGCTGTCACTCAGCTGAATTCCATTGTGCTTCCTTTTGGGATGGATGAGGAGCTAACAGAGAGCTTATGGATCAGGACCTCGCAGCTTCTGACTACTGATTATTTCCTGCTAAACTATAGTTGCATTTATCACTTTGCAGACTCTGAATGCAGGCTTTTACCTAGCTAGACTATAACTGCAGGTTCCAACACCAGGCTCTAACTGCAGACCCAGACTGACCTTGCATCAGTGATGCCTTCTCCCCAGGGTCGTGCTTCATGATTCTCTGCTTCACAACCCTCCCAGCAGCTCCTCTCCTCCATGATGACCATCCCTTACCAGCTCACCCTCCCTTTTATCTCACTCATCCTTATTGGCTATAGCTCTTACTCATCAGGGCAAGGCTGTATTAGTTAATTAACACAGCTGTTACTTCTCAGAGGTGAAGTCGCTTGTATTCTCTTCTTCTACAGGACATAGTTAATTACCTTCAAGAATTCTATACAGCTTTTAGTGAGCTTAAAATTGCCCAATATATTTCAAAATTATCTAGAAGGGACTGACATACAAACTTAGTGGAATAGACTTCAAATTAATCTCGTTTCATCAGGAAAAAAATGCTGAATTTTCCATTCATGATGACTATTAGCAGTAATTCTTCTGAGTACAACCATGGTATAAAATGTAACAAATTGCATGCAGGAGTCCTCTGTTAATGGGGGATGAACATTAAGCTCATAAAGAGTTATAACTTTAAAAACAAGCAAACAAAAATTTTAAAAAAATTCAAAAACCTGAATTTGTTCCAGTATGTGCTTGATTTCTCTACTCTATTTATTTGGCTCCTGAATAAGTTATTCACCCAGAGTTTCTAAAGTGTGATATTTTTTTCTGCCAACAAAACAATAAAACAATACCAGAACATGCTTAAATTCTTTTCTGTTCCTTTGGCTAGAAGCCCATCATGTGTTTAATTTATATTTTTCTGTCCCAAGTAACAAAATATCAATCATTTATTATATTCATTTCCAAGCAGGAAGCTGAAGATACAGCTCCCAGAAACCAGTGTTAATATTTAAAATTTGAAAAAACAGAGATATAACAGAGACTGTTTAGAGCTTCCTCTTCTTGATCTGTTGACAAAAAGCAAGCAAAGCAGTAATCCTGGCTGTAACTTCTCAGTAGTGGTACTTTGAGACAAAGAAATGATCCAGTTGCAAGAAGGGGCTGGAAGGTTGGAAGCAGAAGTGCCAGAGACACAACATGCCTTGCAAGGGAGTGAAGTTTCATGCCTTGGCAAAGAGGTAAGATGCAACCTCAGCATTGCCTTGTAGACACACAGGACCTGGAGCACTCAGAGGATCAAGCTCAGTGGCCACCTTTGTGCAACAGAGCTGGCCTGGGGGATGCATTTGTCCTGGGAGATGCAACCCCAGCTGGGCTGAGGTGTTCATGGAGCTGCTCCTGGGACTGATGCTGGTGCAAGTGTATACAAGTGTCCTAGGTTACAATGTAAGATATGCCCAAAGTATGTATTCTATCACCATCTTCAGGAACTGTTGAAACCAGGTGGGGCAGTGTTCCCCTTGTCCCCACCCTCTGGACTATCTTCTGTTAATGGGCCCATTCATGCTTTGCTGTACGACTCATTGTTAAATCTCTCCGGGAGCTATCTCTGTTTAATGGGCAATCAATGCATGACTCATAAAATTGCATCATTCCATTGTGAGATGCTCCGCCCAGGGGTAGGAGCCAAGCATTCCTACCTGGATATAATCTGGGATTTGGGACAGCACAGGGAGCCCTTACCCACTGGATTTACAGAGGATGAGAGTTACTAGACTTTTTTATGAGATCACTGCTTCAACAAGACCACTTCATCTGGATTGCTACCACTACCCTAAGAGAATGTCAGGTTGTACTATTGCATTTATTTTATTTTACCTTTTTTTTTCCTTCCTATTAAATTGTATTTCTGAGTTGGAGTCTCTCACTGGTTTTGCTTTCAAACCAGTACAGCAAGGAATGTTCTCATGGCCTATATATTTGCAGATTCTGTGTAGAAAAGTGTTGTGATGGGACTTCAAGCAACCATTGTTCATTATTTTTTTCTGTTAGATTTAAACACAAATGTGTTTAGCTTTCCTTGAGGGGTGCCATAAAAATTCTCCAGCAAAAGCCTTTTCAGAAAGAAGCTTTATTCAGAGGGTGATTTTCAGCTAGTTTCTTGAATAACTGTTCTCTTTCAGGAGAAATAGTCCAGTTTGTTAGCCTGTATGGTGAGAGATATTTGCCAATCCCCCATCTCAATGAGTATGGTTCTGCAGAAGATTTTTGTTGAAGTTTAGCCTTACTATATATAAAAAATGGCAGAATGTGTGGATAACTTGAAAACAACAATATTTTTTTTATAAAAGCAAGATTACCCTGCAAATAGGATAAGAGCTTGGTAGCCAGTGTCAAATCTAGAGACCAAGAGGGTCACTGTGTTGGCTACTAGATGAGCCATAGGGTCCTAGGCGGCTGTTGGGGTGACCATTGAGACTGGGGGTCAGCTGAGACACCCATTTGTGTGTGAGCATGAAGTGAATGAGGCCAGAGCATCTGGGACCAGCTACGAGAGAAGTCTGAAGGTATAAGCCTAGTCTGGAGGGATCCATAACCCGCCATTAGACCTCACAATCATGCAATATCATGGTCATGTAATAGGTGAGGCATTTGTACTTCTCATGTAAAGCTATTTTAGGTATTGGATTTTTTTTTTCTATTCAGTTTGTCAAGAAGTGTTTCTAACTAGTGGAATAGTTTCAGTTGCATCAGCTCTGGACCCTTCCTCCATGTTCACATTTCCTTTGCATATGGGATACAGAGAAAGTAAATTCTCCCTAGAAGAGGAATATTATGATGCTTTCTAGGGAAAGCTAATGTTTTCTCATTCCTTCTCCATTCTTACTTACCTTATGTCTCAAAAATATTCTACTCTGGTCTCCAAACATGCCATTTCTCTACCATCTTCAGTCATAAAGAAAATGTTTGATGTGAATGAAGGCTTCCAGGAATTCCTAGAGGAAAGTTGTCTTCTAGAGAAATAACCAAAACCACCATGGATCATCAAGTACATTGTTATTTAAAGTCAAGTAAAATATTACATCATACTAGAAAGGTTATTCAGCTTTTGAAATCTTGATATTCAGAAGCCAATGCAAGGGGCACTAAAGGAGAAAACATTTATTATAACGTGTTTTTGTAGTACAATGGTTGTGGCTATGTTTGGTAATTGGTTTTGGGGGACTGCATTATCACAGGAGTTCAGGCAGAGTCCTGCTTACAACCCAGTTTATCTTAACACCTGTATTATTTTTCTCAGCAGAAAGAACAAGAAAGTGTTTAAAAGTGTGGATAAAATTCTTTTTTCATTTGAACCAGGGATAGCTATAACAGATACATCTTTATGGAACAGAAATTAAGTAGCAGTGTAAAGCACTAGACAGCATTTTCCTCGTAGAGTTGAGAAGCAGCAGCCCAAGTAATTTGCCGCCTTCTGTCTTGTGGCAACTCTTGCACCCTGCATGCCCTAACTTTACACTGAAAACACATTTGTCATTTTATCTGACAGTCATCTCTCAAGGATTGTCAGTCTATTGGTCTCCTTTTCAGACCAACAATCTGCTACTCTACTGAGAGCACTCTCTACTCCCACCAAAGTGTAATTAAGATTATCCTGTCTGAATGCTTCCTTTCACCCCTACAAAATTTGAAATAAGCTACTACATGAAAAGCGCTCACATAGGTATATAATTAAATCCTTTAGTAATAATCCCTTTATTTAAGTCAGTGCAATATCTTATGTGTAGAAGACCTGCAGCTCACAATTTGAAGTCTTGGTAATTAGTCTATCCAGGAAAACCACTGTGCCCACAAAAAGCCTTCTCCAGATGTAAGCATATGCAAAGATTTGGCCTGATCAGTACTTGGACAGGATGTGTGAGTGAACACTGATTGCACTTGCATCAGGGACTGATTCGTTGAGTAGCTTTCCACATCATCTAAAACAGTGTTTCAGGGTATGGTGTTCTTGAATATGCTGCATTCAGATAACCAGCTTTTATTAAAGATGACATATTAGCAAAGTGTGGGACAGGTTTTACCTAACTTTCCTCAACATAAATAACCTCAGGGCTGTTGATCTCCTTTTGGTTCCTTACAGCCTCTCTGTGTTTTCCCTTTTGTGCAGGATTCTTCCCTGGCCTCACTCCTACACAGATCTGCAATGATATTTTCCCTGGCAAATAGCTGTCACATTCCACTCAAACAAACTACTCCTCTTTGATGGGCACAGTGCTACTTCCAAATGAAGTTTGCTTGCTGTTATAGTATTTTTCAGGGTGAAATGAGACATATAGTCCATAAAATCAAATGGAATATTTTCACCTAAAAACAGCTTTGGTAATTTTCTCTGGTGAACACCTTAACTTCTGGTTGCCACATCTTCCTTATGAGACATGCTATAAACTCCATACAGGCCCTCCAGTATTCTTCTCAATAATCATGACACATCTACACCAAATGAACAACACCAAGGAATACAACTGGGCGCTGAAAGGCTAGATGATATCATTTGTAGTATTGTTATTGCACTAGTTTCTAGCACACTATTAGCCTAACTGAAGTAGCATTCTTTCCAAACAATTCATGGGCACAGTTTGTGAATTAGACAGCACAATGTACACTTTCAGTATAGTTTGAATGTAGCTGCTCTGAATTGGAAGCAAAGACAGTTTAATAGCAATGACATAGCCAGATTTTACCACCTGGTCTCAGAATCAGAGCTAGTGTCCCAGCCTAAATGTTCCCTTAGGAACAAGTGATCATTTTAGTACATAGCCCTGCACAGTTTGACAGTAAAAAAATACTAATAAGTAATTTGTCTATGTATGTGTCTAACAATCCCAGATGGGTATCATTTACACACATGGTGGACTCAGTTGACAAATCTATCATACATGGAGATACCTTGCAATATGCCTGAGAAGTCAGGTAGATGATTTTTGGTCCTCTTGAAATCCAGGCAGGGTATAGGTGTCTTCCAGACCCAGAACTAGGTATGAATATTCATTAAAAAAGTCTACATCTCTGTTACGCAGCACTAAGGCAATATTAGGCTTTCTGTAGTAAAAGTAGGAATGGAGAGATCTTGCAAGAGGTCCAGAAGAATCTCTGAGAATTTTTGAGTTCCAAATTAAGACCTTTCCAATTACATGTCTACATGGAGTCGTAGGAGTTGATATCTCATTACTGTCAGTAAGGAACTGAATTCAATTTCCATGTCCAAACACATGCTTATGGTCATGTGAAAACATGACAATAAGCACAAAATAGCCAAGATATTCCACAGAATGGGCACAAATGGCATTAGACTTAAGGAAGACATCTTGTCTATCTGGATGAGTAACTGGGAGAAAAAAATATCTAAGCAACTGCACAAAAATGCAGATATTTTCCCATAACTAGTTCTGTTCTTTCTATGAACATAAAATAAACTGATCAGACCATATAAATGGCCCATGGGAAAATCTGTGATGTAGTTGACTTTCAGCGTACTATTGACCAATCTGAAGGTCACAGAGCCCAATATGGAGGCAAAATTACGCTTTAGAGTTTTAGAAAAATCGGTGATTTTTCCCCTTTCTTCTAGCTTCAGATCTCACTTAGAGAATGCAGTAACACAAAGGCACTAAACAATGAGCAGGAATAATTTGGAAAGGTTTTTATTATTTAAAATTTTAGTATTCAAACTCCAGTGTCAGCAGTAGTAGACGGAAAATGTTTGTGTAAGATAAAGTTACAAAGGCAGATACTGTGGAAAATAAATGTGGTAAAAAAGGACAAAGACACATTTTTACAAAACAACTTTTTATAATCAATTATTTCTAATTATTCCCAAGTAATAAATGAATAGAATAGTGAAAGTTGTTAGTATAATTTCCTATTCGTCAGGTATGCCAAGTAGGAATGATCATTTACCATTTGCATATCATTGAAATTAACGACACTTTCATGTTTTACAGAATACAATAAAATGTTAAAATATTAGACTTTAAGGTATCAATTGGCAACACATTAGCAGCTTTCTCATAGTGCTTTAAAATCGGAAAGACACATAAGAAGATTGAATTGCAAGATCTTTGACAAACATTTTCAATTTCAGGACAAAAGAAATTGCTGTCCATATTCACTACACAAAGGAGAGTTCATCCTACCCAAGCCAATGGTAATTTTATTTTCAACTCACCATGTGCTATCCTATCCAGTCTTTTGGAATAGTGATTTAACTTACATCCCTGTGGATGGACAAACACATCCAGATTTAATCTTGAGCAACCCTGACCTGCTTCTGATAGTTTGTGTATCTCTATTGCCCCTAGTGGAATCATAATAATGAAAAAAATTAATAAACAGCTGTTAGTGTGTATTGCTCCCTAAGGGAAGGGGAAGGTGACAGTGAGGCAGGTAGGGTACTGTCCCCTCCAATACAAGGACAATTCTACAGCATGTAAACAAGAAGAGAAGAGCAGGCTGGTGACAGACACCAAAGTCAACCAGCAGCACAGTGACAGCCAAACCCCTCTGTAGCTCCCTTCTTATCTCCCAACAGGATGCTATGGGTTTCAGCTGCACTTTGAGCAGAGACAGCCAGAGAGGTGTTGCGGAGCTTGTAGCATGTTGGCCCTGACATTATTTTCCAGAAAATACATCATAAAAGAAAGAAAAAATCAACATGTAACAATAGTCATAAAAGAGGTTTACAATATACTTCTGAGATCTGAAATTGTATATTTGAAGTTATTAATTTGATGTGTTCATGGATTGGTCCAATGAGGTTGCTCCCTAGATTCCTTCAATGAAACCCTGAAACAGTCATTAATGATTAGAAATGACAAACAATGAGGACTTCAGGAAATTGCTCTTCTCCCTCTCAGTCCTTCCTCTGTAAGGACAGGCAGCCATCTCCTATTAAGGGAGTAGAATATGGATCACCAGCTTTGGAGTATTCTGCAAGTTAGACTGCTCTGAATAGTCTGCATACTTGGAAGCAGCTGTAAGAAGCCAGGTAGATATCCCTCCACTGATAAAGTCAAGGGTGTTTAGAGCTCATAACCTGGAGCTGCAGAGCATCTTGCAGCTGTAGTCACTCCCAGACAATCAATTTTTGTGGGATGCAATTCTATATCATAGTGACACTAAAAGGGTCCTCTAATATCTTGGACAGAATATTATTTTTTTGAGAAAGATATGTTTAAGTTACGACACAGCTGCAATGACCAGAATGTTTTGTAGGACATCCCTGATAAATAAACCATTTCTGTGGCTTAAATTATGAAAATTCCAAGTTCCATTGCTGTCAGATTAATTTACAGGAAAAAGTAATAAAAATGTACAGGAAAATGTAATAAAGCTAGAAAATGCTAATTTTAGATCTGAGTCAGAAACAGAAACTCATAGTGAAAGAGCCCTATCAAGTCTGACAGGGTAAACTTAACAATTTTAAACTGTTAGTAAGAAAGCTGGAAAAATTCTCTAGGGGAACACAATTTACTCTCATAGACATGACAGATTAGGCTGAAGAGTTCTTTTAATGAAGGATAACTTACTTAGAAAGCGGAAATCATGTCATTCCCATGACAGGGAAAAGTAGAATAAAAATTGCTTTCAGAAATTAAGGGGACCCAGCAAGTACAAGAAAACAGATCAGCCTCGAGTTATTTAAGAACACAGAAGGTGTTGCAATACTCTTCAGAAGCTAGCTCTTTCTAAAGTTATCTGTTGGAGAGTTTAAATTTCCTTCTAAATTATTTAAGAAATAAGAGTGAGTTATCTCACCATGCTGCAAAAACGAGAACTCTCACTGATAAAAACAAACAAACAAACAAAGAATTCTTATCTGTAATAAGTTTCAATTTCACAAGAAAATAGTCCTAAAAGCCAGAATGGTTGGTTTGAAAACTCTTTTTCATTTAATCACCTTACATTCAGGTTTCTCTAACCAGATGAAAAAAGAGAAGCAATTCCTGTCTTAGTTCAAGAGAATTTATCTTTGATGTTACGCTCACAACGTTTATCATTCAGCTAAGCCCCCATGTTTCAAAGTGAAGGTTGCACTGTAACCACAAAAGATAGAAAAATTGAACATGAAAACAGCTATGACTGCAAAATGCTTTTAGGTATTCCAGTGAAAACTGGTTATTATTTGATATGACCTTATTGCCTACAGTAGCATACTCTGTGCACTCAATTTTCCCAGTTTCCTTACTGCTGCCAAGACTTCAGAAATGCACACTCTGGTAATTAGCAGCGCATAGGTAGCCCTAAGGACACAAAAAATATTAAATAGAATACACATGAAGTAACATAATCTTTGCCATTTCCGTAACAAAATGCAGATTAAATCTATTCTAAAACTTACCTCTAATAGTGATTTTTTTAATATATTTTTAAATAGCAGAGAGGTATAAAACCCAGGTTCAACTGAGGGAATTTTTTAAATCCAGATTATAATACAAATGTGTTGAGCATTTTGGAGGGTATGTATTTTGTTTCCCATAAGTTTCTTCACTGAACTCTGTATAAAAGTATGAGACCTTGCACCAGACAACTGCACATAATGCAAAGTGATGCAACAGTCTCTGCCCCCTCCAAGGGGAGGTACCTGGGCATTCCTACCTGGCCCAACTATATATTAATCCATTGAACTCTATGGTTTTGGGGAATCTTCACCACCAAGATCAGAAGAAGACGATCAACAGGACACCATCAGGATCCAAAGAGTAGTGATATTTTCTTCTTAATCTGTCTCTCTTACTTTCTTTTTTCCCTTCCCCTACTTTTCTACTTCTATCTCTTTCTCACACTCATATTTATTGTTAAATAAAATCCATACTACTGACTTTGGCATATGGGCTTGTTTTTACCTTGATTTGGGCAGAAGCTTCTCTCTGATAATTTTAATAACCAGTTCGTATCATCTCCTCATAGTAATATCAGCAACAAGCTTATGTTCCTAAAGCTATCTTCTACTTCTTATCCAAACAATCTAAATATTCATTACCTGTGACAGGACTGACAGCCCAGGGTCAGCTTGCTCCTCCCCTCTACCGTATCTCAAACCAGATTTACTTGTAATGCTGAGTCATCTCAACCTGGTTCTGGAGGAATTTAGTGAAAGAAACCATCCATGTTTTTTCAACATCAGTGTGCTTGGCAATAATATCACCTGAGGTGTTTCAGCTTCAAGAAAGATCATATTTTCCTAGCCTTAGACATTCAGCATGTGCATTAAATAAAATGCAAATATAATGACAATTCATGAGGAACAGAAGCTTAGCTCAAGAGCATTTCTATCTTAAAGTCCTTGCTAAAAGGCTAAACTTAAACACCTAAAACAAATAATCAAGTACTTAAAATATTCTCTAGATTCCTGTCTTAGTTTGAAAAACAGGTATCTGCTGGGGAGGACAAGACCTCCCTTTGGAATGGAGAATTCAAACNCCTGCCCTTTATCTCCCAAAACCTCGCGGTATCAGGTATCACCTTTTTCCCATCCCCTGGAGAGAAAAACTCCCTGAGACCAAAGAAGGGTGTAGCCCCTGTGCTACACCTTCTAGCATTCGTATTGTTTTGGTTAAGCACCCATAAGTACCCAGCAACTAGTCTTCTAGCAACCTTGTGGGGAAAAATTCTATGGGGAAAAAAGAAAACCAAATCTAACCCCCAACAATTCCTTTATGAATTTAAGTATCAAATCAGTTTCAAGAAAAATCTGAAAATTCAAAGGATATTTGAAAGGCTGTTTATTTAAAACATGCATGAAGGTGCTTACTCTCAGTTGTCTGTTTACCTAAATGTTGGGTAAATATTATGTTGAAGGTGAGAAAAATGAGGCAATTCCATGGGTTCCCACTAGGTTCTCAGGTTGAGGCATTGGGGTAGTGGATTTATTTTGGGAATCCAAGCACATTTCTCACATGTCCATATGGACCACATGCATTCTGGACACCCTCTGTCATTCTTGTGCTGCTCCACTTTTTGTTGGTCTTCCACACATCTTATCGTCTAATATCGTATCTCTCCACTCACAGCTTTTTTTCTCCAGTCACTAAAATCAGAGTCTCAGCGTCTGATTATCTCATAGTCACTGATGTCCCCCTCAATCTATATCCCTATTGACAATGGTCTTTGTTTAGTACATAGTTTTTGGGAGATTAATCTATAAACCCAGACAGAGAGGAATATTATTCCATAAACCCAGATATATCTACATTTACTATAACCCTAATCCATCTGTCCCTACAACCAATATGTTTATTAACCTAAAAAAATTTATATAAGAAGTTTGAATCACACAATGGAATCTTCTCCCAAAAGAATTTCTGTCAAGCATCAAACAAAAGGTTTGTCACTCTTCTCATGTTAAATTGAATGGAAAAAAGAATCATTAAAGTTTTTCAATATCTAAGATAAAACCACAGTAATAATGAAATTCTTTAGTTATGAATAATCTTCCAGTGGACTTTGAAACCCAAACCACATATGGGAAATTTTTTCTTCATTGTTCCATGGAAAGACTAATGGGCAAAAAACCGCAATATGACTGCCTTGCAAGAAGGATAACTCCCTATGATGAATAACCTGTTTACAACCTCTTCTCATCCCTCCAGCATCCAGTTTGTACAACAGCTCAGAGAAATTTCAAGACATCACTCAAAACCATGAGCAGACTAATTATTAAGATAACTGCTTCTTTTGTCTCTGGCGATCATGAAGAAATTAGTAATTTTGATTTATTAACAAAATCACAGAATCACAGAATAAGCTGAGTTGGAAGGAATCCACAAGCATCCTGAAGTCCAACTCCTGGTCCTGCACAGGGCCATCCCCAAGAATTTCACCATGTCCCCAAGAGTATTATCCAAATTCTCCTTAAACTCCATCAGTCTGGTGCTGTGACCACTTCACTGGGGAGCTGTTCCAGTGCCCAGTCACCCTCTGAGTGAAGAATATTTTTCCTAATATCCAACCTATACCTCTCCTGACACAGCTTCAGGCCGTTCCCTCAGGTTCTGTCACCACAGAGCAGGGATCAGTGCCTGCCCCTCCTCTTCCCCTCATGAGGAAGCTGGAATTGCAATGAGGTCTCCCCTCAGTCTCCCACAGGCTGAACAGGCCAAGGAACCTCAGTGTCTCCTCACAGAACTTCCCCTCAAGGCCCTTCACCATCTTTGTTGCCCTCCTTTGGACACTCTCTAATAGTTTAATATCTCTCTTATATTGTGTGCCCAAAACTGCAAACAGGACTCAAGGTGAGTCTGTCCCAGCTCAGAGCAGAGCAGGACAATCCCCTCCCTTGCCCATCTGGCCATGCTGTGCCTGATGCCCCCCAGGACAGGCTTGGCCCTCCTGGCTGCCAGGGCACTGCTGGCTCATGTTCAACTTGCCATCGACCAGGATCCCTCGGGCCCTTTCCATGGTGCTGCTCTCCAGTATCTCCTTCCCCAGCCTGTCCATGCATCCAGGGTTGCCTCATCCCAGGTGCAGAATCCAGAACTTTCCCCTGTTGAACTTCACATGGCTGGTGATTGCCCAGTACTCTGATTTGTTGAGGTCTCTCTGCTGTATGCATTAAAATATTATAGTTTCATTCCTTCACATGTTCTCTTTTGCCTGGATTAAACCCCTTCAAGTGCTTCAAGATTTATTCACAGGTCATGCTTTTTCTAGTGATTTTTTTTCTTATTTGAAGTATTTTAGCCTGTTGAAATAGTTACTCTGAAATAAAAGCTCAGTATGCAGAAAATGGACACAATAATTCTGGTGATATTTTACAAGTTATCCTACCTCTTACACATCAGATCTCCTGTCAGGAATTAGCAGATGAGAAACTATTTTTTGCAAGAGCATAACTCTGCTGACTCATCTGTGGTTGTCATTTCAAGGCAACTCTTCACAGTTGCTTTTTTCATCAATCCACACTCTTTCCCAAACCTAGAGCATAAATACATTGCTATGTCCGCCATTCCTCTGAGCAGTCCTACACTACACAGCTTGCTTTTAGCCTAACAAACCACTCAGTCTCTACTTCATATACACATCCAGAACTGTAATTAAAACTACAGTTTCATGTTCTAGACATTTTCCTCTATCTTGGAATATTGGGCACTACTAGCAGCTTCAGGCACTGAAGGAGATAGGCTGTAGATGTGACTGAACAGGAAAAATCTTGCAATATTCTATGCCTATTGTTTAGTCTTGAGGATTTATTCAGGGCAAGTGAGCACAGAGCTGGGGATGGATGATAAAAATTAAGTACGACAGAGCATTATATCCAAATATGTATGTCTTCTCTCTGACAGTCTGTGACTACTGTCAGTCTTCCTCATGGACCTCACAAGTACCATGACCATTATCCTCTTTGATTTTTATGACACATGTATTCTTACAGTATGTAGAAGACTAGTTGTGTGGACAGGAATCCCAACATGAGTTAAAAGAATAAAAAAAGCAAGGAAACAAGCCAACCTAAATTTCCGATGTGAATAATGTGAGAGGAAGAAAAAGAAACACAAAGGATTGAGGCTTAGAATGGAAATACCTGGAGCCATGTAAGGTATACCTAAAATCTCCCTGAGTTGCCTAATTCACAGGACATTCTACGTAGGCATTTCATATTTGGATTCATCTCTGAATTGCCTATTGTAAAATGTGTATGTGTCCCAGTAGCTTCTTGGAGAAAATAAACAGAAGCAGGAGTTCAGCAGCAATGAGAAAAGAGTGGTCAGAGTGACAAGCTGGGCGCAGACACCCAATCACTGTCAATCCTCGTCTAAATATTACTGACTGCTTATCTGAGCTATGAACACCATATTTACAGACTCAACAGAAATAAATAGGATCCTTCTGAATACTTAAGCTGTGTAACATCAGACACAAATGGGATATTCAGATTTCTCAATAGCATGTGTAGAATGTCATTGGCCAAAACTTCACAACCTATGTACATTTCAGAGCGCCACTTTTTGTACAATTAACTGAATATTTCTGCACAATAAATAATGAGCAGATCAAGTTCAGATATCTGCATTGTGCAGATTTCAGCCAGCTTGCATCTTTGCAAATTTGATCCTGTATCTGGGGACAAACTTTATTATTTTAAACACAGCTGCATTTGTCATTACCAAGGTACTCGCTAACTTCAGAAGTTCCTTGAAGGCAAGGTCCAAGTACCATGAGATTGATTGTTCATAATTTCTTCCATCCAAGAAAGAAATTCTACCTTACGTTACTTTAACTTCAGTTAGGGTAAAATTTGCATTTACTTTTTTGGAATGACAGCCTTCCCTAACTTCACATTAAAAAGACAGAATTTATCAGTACTCACTGAAATTATTATGAATTCTACAGAAAAAAGAAAAAGCCTTTGTTAAGCTCTGTGCATATGTGCAATAGTCAAGAAACAACTGGCTTGTGATACACAGTAAGCCATGCAACCAACTACCATTTGTTGACCCTCTTTTAGACACTTTATGTTACTTAAATATACAGTTTTCTGTTTAATCCCAATGGGTATCATCTCACAATTATGCACACAGGAGAATAAATTCATCTCTTAAGTTCCACTGCCATCCGCTTGCTATGTAGTTATTATAAATGGCGTTCATATAAAATTGCAGAGGTAAAAATTGCAGAGAGGTGAAACTATTAAGGGAATAAATGGTGGAATGAAGAGGGAATGAGAAGGTAATCTCAACTGTATTCTATCAAATAATTGTGAAATTGTTATACTTGGTGAGTCGTGAGAACTTAAAACAGAGGTGCAGTCTTAAGGAAAAGTATAGATCAACATTACTTTTTTTTTGTTTTATTCCTAAACAGGAATAATTCCTTTCTGAACTGATGAAGAAAGCGCATTTAAAATCAATGTTATCCTGACGAGAACTACAGAGCACATCCATGTCTAAAGGTATTTTATCAGTACACATTGAAAACATTGAAAAACATCTTATGAGACTACTTCCCAGACTATTTTATGCAGAACACCACTATTTAGACTGCTCATGTAGCCAAAGAAGATACTTTCCATCCCCAGTGGTGTATGCTTGTTTTACTCAATATGCAAAGATATGTTAGCTATGATCCCTTCAGGCTGCTGCTTTGGAGACTGAACCTGAAATTATTTATATTATGCTATTGGTAACAGTTAGGTTCGTTGAAAGGAACTGAGTAGCAGGGAGTCTATTTAATTATGGCTTAGCATCAAACTAGACCTAGTCTTTGTTATTAGGGTAAAAGGTACCCACAAAACAACGACATAATAGTACTGAGGTTTTCTGGCACATATGCACTGAGTTTTGGCTAAGGAGAAGAAAGGCACAGTTCTGTGCTTTTCCCATTCTAGAAATACAGCATCAAAAAGGAATTGTTTGTGATGAAAAGTGCCTTATCAAAACAAAGGACAACTTCCTTCTTTCCTCACCAGAAAATTATTGTGGATTTGACCCACCCTTACTGAACTCCATTTCTACTTATTGCAATGCAATTTGCATAAGATCTCTGTGTATAGGTACAAAGGAAATCATCTCATTTGACTTCATGAGATGTCTTTCCCACCACACAACAGCTCTGGACTTTCCCTTTCATAGATTTAACATCCCAGCTATGCTGAGGTGTGTGGGGAGGGGGAGTCCGGAGGGCATGTTCTGATGATCACCCTGGCAAAGCAGGGCTGTTTGTCTGGAGATCCTGCCTCCTACTGCATCCATGGATCTCAGTGCAGCCTACTGTGCAAAGTCTACAGATCATCAATGAAAGAAGCACAGACAAATGGGGACCTATAAGACATAGGGGACAAAAGACCATAATAATTATACACAACAGTGGAAATTTCTGTACAACGAGAATGAAAGACCCTTCTACAAATCCTCTGGTTCACCCCTCCACTCTGAGGCAGAAGCAGTTGAATAGCTGTAATGTTGGGTTGGCACTTGTCTACTTCTCTACTTCAAGTGCATGAGTATGATAATTGCACAAATACCTCAGATCTTGGTGCTCCACCAAATGTACTGTTAGAAAGTTTGTCTCATGTTAACCTCATTGCTACAGAGCTGACAAAACCTCTTTATTCTTCCACAGCAGACAAGCAGGCATGGAAAATACAGTACTCCTATATTCTTTGTCTATTTCCAAGTTTTCAGCTAAACCTTCTCAGTCTTCTCAGGACTAAAAAATTGCAATTCATCTGAGTTCTTTTTCATTCTGATGTCTTCTATGGGATCACTTTTCTACAGGTAGGCCTCATAGATTACAGATGCACAAGGCCCAAAAATGTTTAAGAATTTAACCTGATGTCTTACCAATGTTGAGTAGAGAAGTGTTTAATTGCCATCTCTAGTAGGATGTACTTTATTTATATGTTTTTGTATCATATTTTAATGTTTTGGCAATAGCTTGAAATAATTGACTTGTCATCTTGTGTTTGCTTGCAGACAAGCAGTCCATCAAATATCATCCCACAACTGATTTCTATATTGACACAAAATCTTATTCTTGTCCCTCACATATTCTTGCTCTCCAGTATAAGAATAAAATTGTTTCTTCCTGTTATGTTTAAAACAAGTGAACTTCAGAGAAAATTTGCAAAACTTTCACAATGCAGCTTTTATTAAGGACTCATGTCATTTTAGTTGGAGCTTTAGACATGCAGAATCTCCTGGTGAATTTTACTTAGTGGGTAATTTCCTTAGTTACCTTAGGTATATATTTATATATTTTACCAACATTTCTATCCATATACCACTATCTGTAGAGATACTATATTTTAAAGAACTTAACCATCTCCATTAATGCCCTAAAGTATATGTAACTGTATCAATATACTGTAGAGGATTAGTTAGCTGACAAAGCTCGTAGACATGCTGGAGGTAGCTGAACGAAGCCTCAGAAATCATCATACCCACCTCATCTGAGTTGCTGATATGGCAAGAGTGTCCTTGAGTGCAGCTGTTCTAACAAGTTGTTGTAGTTAGTAAGGCGTGAGAAAAAGGCATGTAACTACACAGGAATGGGGAAGTGAAGGGGGGCTAAAAGGCAACAACCAATGGGGTGCATGGGTTACAGAATATGCATTAGCTAATTAAGAACTGTAGAAAAGTATTAAGCAATAATCAATAAATCGAAGTTTTCTGATTACTTATATTAAGTGACCAAGTTCTTCCCTCACTGCGACAATATACCTGTACTTTTTATTAATGATCTTGATCTTTGAAACTAGCATAAAAATAGGTTTTTACTGAAATAACTGCTACCAGATTATAAGTATTCTAGTTAACTACACCAGCATGAGGGTTGAAAGAAATGGATCATGGTACAGACATGTTATGTTTGAGGGCATACTGTTCTGATCATAAGTGGTATGAGTTAAGATATTTCTGCCCCAGCTACTTGCTACTGCACAATCCAATGCTTCTATCTCCTAAAATCCATAGTACATCTGTGGCTGTTTGTACCTTGGTTCTCTCAAAATACTGTACTGAGAAAAGGCATATCAAGTTACCAGTAGTTCATCACTCTGTATGACTCCTCCATCCTCATCGACACCTGCCACTGTTCAACCTTGAGGTATATTTATGCTGTATAGCAGAACATGGTGCAAGGATTCATCAGCAAGCAATGAATATCTTGCTTCAAAATCAGAAATTCATCAGACATTTTGAGAGTGATTCTGACCCCAATTTAATAAACCTGCTAAGACATGAACAAGAGATTAAGGAGAAGTCAAGTCATGATGACAGACCTCAATGAGCAATACTTTGTGGTGGGAAGGCAGCAAGAAGCTGGAGGCTATTATTTCCTAACCTGATTCAGCTCTAGAAAGAGCATTTCATCTGGTCCAATTTTCTGCACCTTTTGAAAACACTATAAAATATTTTGGTGTATCTAGGAATAAAAATCTTTATTATTTTCTCAGGACTTCATAATATCTTTGTTATCTGTCTTAGTAATATCTTACTTATTCAATAAATTTTGTAAAAGGCGGAAGCATAATGATCTCAATACATACCAAGAGATGTAAAAATATCTAGCAGTATTTTCCCAGGGAAACTAGATCCTCCTGTTATGAGACAATTAAATGAAAATGTTCATTTACAGTAAACACATAAAATGGACTTGACAACATGGATTTTACATGTATTCATAAGAATTTAGTGCTGTTCTTTTTAAAACAAACACAAATTGTTAGTTCTCCTAAAACTTTTTTTTTCTTTCCCTTTCTCCATTAACTGCAGAAAATTTCAAGGTCATATGTAAAGTTACTGCACAGCAATATGCACTAATATAGTAAATACACACATATGTGTACTCACATATCCATTTCTGTTTATTTGTAAAGCAGTTATACAATCTTTGCTTGAAATTAATTTTTCAAACAATTGGATAGTGTCCGATTAATTTTTTTAATTATTAATTTTACTCATGTTACTTTCAAGGTTGTCTATCTTTAAAATAGAATTTATATCAATGAAATCTAACCCTATGTGATTTAAAACTAACTTAAACTGTTTCAGTAAACAATATCCACTAGGTAATGAACTTGAGAACTAGTGAATTGCACCACTGAGGATTTAAAAGATGAGAAATAACAATAATTTTTTTAATTAAGTGGCTTAAGAATTGACTAGTATATCTCAGAATATGATGGGGAATCATTGTCACTTATGATTTTCCTACATAAATTTTCAATTTGATGTTTGTAGGTCCAGTGATCCATGATCTAGAATAAAATTCAAATTTATTTAAGAATTTTCATAGGCCATAAATATATATATACTCAGCAGCATGAAATGCCATCAAAAATTAGCAGCTCACATCCTAGAAGCATCATATCTGGATTCTCATTACTGTTCCTAAAGTAAATGCCTTGCATTACTGTTCCTAAAGGAAATGCCTGAAGAGATTTTTGAATTAGGCATAGGGATATTGTGACAGTGGCTGTTTAGCTTCTGATTTTACAGCATGCAACGTGAGGATAGTTGGGAAATCTTTCCAACACGTTTTACAAGGACAGAAAGCGATAGGAAAAGAGGGAATGGCTTTTAACTGAATAAGGGTGAGTTTAGAATAGATTTTAGGAAGAAATTCTTTGCTCTGCGGGTGGTAAGACTCCAAAACAGGTTGCCCAGAGAAGCTGTGGATGCCCCATCCACTGGCAAAGTTCAGTGCAAGGATGGACGGAGCTCTGAGCAATCTGGTCTAGTGGAAGATGTCCCTGCCCATAGCAGGTGAGTTGGAACCAGATGATCATTGAGGTCCCTTCCATTCCAAGCCATTCTATGGCTCTATGACTCTAATGAGGATAAGTATGACTGAGGAACTAAAAGTAGCAAATAATGATGAGATGTCACACAGTGTGGTCTGAATATTTTTGTTGCGATTGTCCCTTTGAGTTCTTTTGATGCAACAAAGCTCAAAATTATGCAAGGACTTACTAAAAAGGAGATACTGAAAAATGTTGCTAGCTTTAACATCATGTGCACTTTGCAGTGAATTAGTGAACTAATATGTTCTGGTGTCTTGCAGAAGTAAAAAAAAAATCCCTAATTGAACCTTTGAATTTGGACAAAGGAGTAAAATTGAAAAAGGGAAGTCATCAAGTTTTATCTCCAGAAAGACTGGTAATTACTAATGAGGCTAGTAGGACAATTCTGTTCACAATATTTCATCAATAAAAGAGCAGAAAAACATGAAATAGGTACAAAAATGAAGCCAAAATAAAATAGAAAATGCGTTACTTGAATTAAACAACCATGTGATTTGGTTTATTTATTCTGTTTTATTTCAGCAAATAAGTATTTTTTTTTTAGAAAGAAAATAATATATTCAAAAAGTATTTTGATCCAGTAGAGATGGTCTTGATGACTGAAGAACAAGATATTTGAGTTAAAATTTCCTTTTACATTTACAGGTGAAAGAAATGGTTCAGTTTACTATTTTTGGTTCCTGGAAACTGATGGAAAGATCCTTTCCAAAAGCTATTCTCCAACCATGAACATGCCATTGGTCTCAACAAAACACTAAGAGAAGAAATTCCTATGGAAGGTGATATATAAGGAATCAAACTAAAATATTGTTTTCCTCTTTTAAGAAGCATTAATTAATTAAAAACTCTTATTCATTAAGCTAGGGATCATCATAATTACATTATAGTGCATTCACTTATGCCTTATTCTGACTAATTCCAATACTGTGAGAAGACAACCCCTATGAACTCCTAGGGACAACTGCTGTTAAGCATACCCCCCAAGATGCTGTTCAGTGCGAGACATTTCTGGTTATTCCTGCCATCCACACCCATGGCTGTGATCTTCAGCACCACCTACACAACCTCTGTAGAGCTTTTGGAGAGCGGGGTAGGGAGCTACACCACTTCCTGTGTGTATCCCCTTGACTCCCATAACATTTCAAACATCACAGAAAATGCTTCTTATGTCTGTTATCAGTTCTCACATGAGTTTGGAAACTCATCTTTTCAAAAAGTAATTTGCAGACAGATCTCCTCCTACTGGAGAATGTCTTTGCCCCTAGGAGGTGTTATGGGCAAAGAGTGAGAAGTGATCTTCTCCGGGGATTGGGACGGTGCCAGCTGTACTTTGCTCCTGGTAACCTGCCAAGAAGGCAAGAAAAGTGCAAGAATGCTCCTCAGAGCCTGGGCTGCATAAGAAGAGGTGGATAAAAGCAAAGCAAGAGGGGAGATTCTGAAACCCAGTGCTGAGAGGGAGGGTAAAAGAGCTGTGTTCAGGGCACCTGGTTTACAGCTGGAGAGTAGTGCTGCGGGAGGGGCAGTGATGATCACTCAAGTTACCTTTCTCACACTCCTTTTTCTGTGGGGAATCCTACATCCTCACTCCCAGTCCCGCAGGATTGAACAGACTGGGATAATATTAGGTGCTGTGAATGCTGGGAATTAGAGGATGGAGGAGTCACAAAATAAAATACAGGAAAGGAAAAGAAACGCTAATCTAACAAGAAATTTATGGTGTGCAAGTTAGCTGGCACTGAGTCCTTTAGATGCTAACTACCATCACCAACAACCAACATTTATTTGGTAAATGTATATTAAATTATATGCATAAATTTATAAAGAGTCATTAGGTTAGCTAGCTACATCAGCCTGGGCCCACATTAGCTATCTACTGTGGCAAAAGATTGGCTGGACATGCAAAATGTCTTGCAGAATATCCATGAGGTTTCAGAAAAACCTATTCCTGGTAATATAAAACACTTATATTTTCATTGTATGCAAATAGCTAACTAAGCGCCGTAAGAAAATCTGTTACCATGGAGCCCCCTCTTAGAGCAAAGTTTTATGGGTGATGTGAGAACAGTAGAGATCTGTGGGGTTTTTTAGAGTTATATGGATAGCCCGATGGAGAAATTAATTACACATCAGCATCCTAAAGAAAACAAAGACCAAGAATTGTGGTTTTAAGTGACTAAAATTAAGCAGTACATATTTATTACAGTTGCCATTAATGTGCTTTTGTTTTACAAGTTAGAGTAGCTGTAGATCTTCTTTTGACTCCTCCAAGGTAAATATGCCACATATAAGTGGAATATTAATCTAGACAGTATCTGGGAGATTTCAAGATAGTAGAGCCTTACAATAACTTAGTATTGATATTTTAATTATTTCCACATTTTAAATTAAGAGTACTTGAAGTTAATATTTTCAATTATCCAATAAAAGTGAAATAAAATACATATTTTTCATCTTTTTGGCATTACTTTTGGTATAGGAGTTACTTGAACTGAAATATACTTTTCTAGGCTGTTGCTAAGATTGGTGTTAATATCTTTCTTATTCTTTTTAATCCTAATACAAAACCCAGTGGAGGAGACTGCAATTTAACATAATACATTCCCAGTCATCTGAGCATTTTTTTCTTATTTCTTGTAACACTTTCCAGTTTCTTTTCATACATTAATTTCCATTCTCTTTTTCTCTGATGAGAAAACATGACATTCACACACTAGCAGTAAAGAAATTTTTGTAGCTAATCCAGTTTTGAAAAACTGCGATTTAGGCCTATTAAATTATGCTCACCCATTCTGTGGTCAAGCACCGGACCCTGGGTTCTGCCGACATGGCCCTTTGTAGGTCCACCCTGCAGCCAGTGAAGAATTGATTTGGCTATAAAAAATGAAAAAGTGCTATTCTTTTACTGACAGATGACTGTAATTCATACCTGTTTCCCACAGCAGCACCTCATGGTGTGGTACTGGAGACAGTGTAAGGAAAAGATGGGAAGGAGCAGTAGTTTTGGAGGCCAGTATCTCTGGCCTACAATGTGTAAAATAATGGCAGTAAAACTTCAACAAACTCCTCTAAGAAAATAAAACTGTACTTCAGTTCTTTGCTCTGATCCACATATTATTTGGTCCTGAGTGTGGTGTCATACTTTTTACTGATGATCTGTAGTTTTAATGCACATTTATCTTTCCACTGTGCCTGATTAAAAGAGACTGTCTTCACGTTGTCTTCCTCCTCCTGTTCTAGTCTCCCTCCTCAGCGCACTAGGCCAGCACTTGTATGTATGTAGGCATGCAGTAAAACAGCTCAAGCACTGGTCTTCTGAAAAATAAGCAACTATCATGTTGTGTTAATATTAAATATGTTGTCAGAGCATGGAAATAAATAGTTGGGGGCATAAAGGAGGTGAGAGTAGCCATCTCTTTCCAGTGACCATACTAATTTACAAGCATATCAAAGTACAGCCTCAGAAAATCATTACAGGCCGTAACCTTCTCTTTCATCTCTGTATAAGAAAACTCTTTTTTCCCCCTCTGTGTACATCTTTACACTTCAAGGAGACCTTTACAATGCTTGATGAACATATCAGGTTTTGCATTTGCCAGCCTTTTTCAAGTGTTTACAAGAGGGCAAAAACCATAATAAGCAGGAAAAAGGTGGCTGTGAAAAAATATACTGAAAGTAAGCAGAATGTACCTCTTATGGCTCATCTGGCTGACTTCTGGCCTCCAGAAGAATTTGTTGTTTGGAAGAGACAGTATTTACTTCCAAATAAGTACACCTCTATTATTCAATGTATGACACCTGGGGCATTCCCACAGAGTTTTTAAGGCTGCAGAAGACACGATTCACTGCTAGCAGAATAAATTGCATATTTTCTTCCAGCATAGGTAGGCTCTGTCTCTTAGTTCCATGCAGAAAGGGAATATATCAGTCACATGATTTTATTGCAACTCTAAATTAAGTCTAAAGGGTTTTCTTTTTTTTTTCTTTTTTTTTTTTCGTCAATGTTTCCCTGTTCTTGTGCACACAAACATCAGGAGCTTTACAATGAGGATTAGAACAGGTTTTACAGCTCATCTTTCCCATTCCACCTTCCAGAATGTAGTTATAAGACACAAGTGAACAGCTCTTTTTAAAACAATTTTTTCTATAGCAAAATTCCTTCTTTGACAAATTCCCATTTTGTTGAAATTCTTCAATTCTTACTAGAAAAGGGAAAAAAAAAAAAAAAAGACAAAAAAAATCAATCCACATGAAACCATCTTCCTCTACCGAAATGTCATGATATTTTTGTCAGATATTAATACTCCTGTAAACCATTATGTCACCCTTTGGTAGTTTTTGACATTCCCTTATGACATTTGAGGACTACACACATAAAACCTGTATTTTAAACCTCCCTTCTCCTTCAGCAAAACTACATCGCCCACAAATTAGTGCTGCATGAGAACCATTCTGTTTGCTTGCTGCCTAGTAAAATATAATCCCTTATCCTGACTGGTGTCTGGGGATGCTACTCTTGTGCAAAATATAGTTAATATTATTAATGCACAATTATGTCAACATCCTCATACCTATTAGAGAAGGTTTGTTTGTCTTAAGCTTTGGTAAACACAATTAAATATAAGGTACTGAAATCACCGAATAGCCAATTGTATGCTTATCTAGAGAGTTTCAGCAAGAAAGGACATCAAACTAGAAATACAAAATCAAAATTGCAATTATTGTGATAAAACTGATCATCACTAAAAACTACTAAGAATGTTATATTCCACTACTTTCATCAGTTTCAGACAATAATTGCTTTAGAAATTTCAGAAGGGTATTCTGTAAGTTTCTTAAAGAATGCAGAGTGGCAAAACTTGTCCCTTTGACTTGACAAAAAGTTATCAAAGGAAGAAGTAACTCCACAACAAATTGCCAAGGATGAAGACAGTTCTACATCTCTGGCAACTTGTTCCACTGATTTCCCCCTCATAGGGAAATAGTTTCTAATTCCCAGATGGAGCCTCCTCTGCATAAATACATGTCTACCATATCTCTTCCTCCAACCAGCAATGCTGTGAAGAGCTTGACTGCATCTTCTTCATGGCTTCCCTCTAGGTACTGATCAGCTGGTTTTAGGTTCCCCTCTAGCCACCTCTTCCCTCCCTGAACAAGCCCACTTCCCTCAGCACCTCTTCATATGGCAAGTGCTCCAGCCCTGACAGCTTGGTGGGCCTCTGATAAACACGCCCCAGTTCATTAATATCTTTCTTGTATTTGGGGTACCCAATCGTGGGTGCAGTGTTCTAGATCTAAACAGGGACAACTAGAAGGGAATACAGCCTAGGGTGCTGTTGCCTTTCTTTGTTGCACACAGCTTGCTGCCTCTCAGCTCTTTTTCTGCAGAACTGCTCCCTGGTCAGGCTTCTCACAGTCCACAGTCTTTGCTGATGCCAGGAACTCTCCTCTCCCAGGTACAAGACTTTGCATTTGTCACTGTTGCCTTCCAAAATGTTCACTGCCCAGGCTGGAGGATAGAGAAACCTGGACACTGAGCATACTGGTTGATCCTTATGTTTCATATCATCTGCAAACTTGATGAGGACACATTTCATAATCTCCTCCCAGTCATTGTTACATATTAAATGGTATGTGTATCAGACAGATCTCTGCAGCATCCTCACAAGAACTTGTCTGTTCCTTATCAGGTAGAGAACGTCCACCCCACTAAGCACCACTCTCAGAGCCTGATCATCCAAGTTGTCTTTTTACAATTTAGTTGCCCACCCATTCCGACTTGGATATGAGAAAGTTGTGGCTGACAATGTTGAAAGCTTTGATGAAGAAAATCACATCTACTACTGTTCTGTAATCTGAAAATCCAAGTATTTTGTCATACAAAGAAGCCAGGCCAGTCAGGGATGATTTACAAATCATGAATCTCTGCTGACTATGCCAAACCATCTAAGACATCTCAGATTTTTGTAACAAAAAACAATTTTCTTGTTAACCACCCCTTTTGTCTGATGTTATGTTTACCCTTCCAGTGCTTCTTGGACCGCAATATTGTCAGCATTCCTCCAGCAGATGGGGGAAGGGCTGAGGGGAATGTGAATGGTGCAGTATTTCAGCTGCATGTTGATTCCTTTGTTAGTAGGACAATGATATTCATGGGAGTCTGAGAGTCCACATGGAAAGCAAATTTTTGTACAAATTTCTTTGTACAGTCTGCTTCCTTCTTAGTCATTGCTATCTACTATGAAAATTGCACAATATCACTCCTCAGCCCCAAGTGGCATGAAGAAGATTTTTGGTTTTTACACACAATATATGTTTGTTAGGTCCATACCACACACATTATTTCCAGAGGTTAGGCTCAAACAGCTCAGACAATAAACACTTTACCCCAAGCCTATTACTGAAACAGGGCAATACATGACTGTCCACTGTCAATACAAGGCCTTTTATTAGAAATGGAACAAAAATCACATTCACTTGACTCCTAGAAACAACACAAACACTAGAAGAGCAGCAGTGATGTTCAGTGAGGAACACTTGGCACACATCCTATGGGGTGCCAGGGCACTAGAGTGTCCTAGAGTGACTTTATGATGCTTGTATCCCGTCGTCTGCTCTGTATATCGTGTTCTGTATTTTAAAGACTGATCCTCAGAGTGCACAGTTTGTTTTGAAAAACTATTTTACTCCTCTGCATTCTTCTCCTGGATGGTGTGTTCATTCAGCTGAGGCTCGGACCGACTGCGTCGGGACAGAGATCTCCTGTGCTTTTTAGTTAGTTTTAGCTAGCTAGGGCAGAGAAGTTCCCCAGACTGTTTTTTTTTCCTTTTTCTTGGGACTGTTTAAACCTGCTCCAGACTGAAAACCCAGAAGAGAACTGAGAGATCACACCTGTGCCCTCCAGGGCCCAGGACGACATTTTTCTCCAGCGCCAGAGGAATTGATAAGAGTCTGAGAGAGACAAACTGCACCCACAGCAAGGACTCTCTAAGTTTGCCGTCTCACTTCACAATGAAAGGTTTTATTGTTTC
>WBMY01005575.1:206602-235086 GCA_013397315.1 Donacobius atricapilla | reverse complement strand
GGGGGGGCGGGGGACGTTTGGGTTTGCTTTTCCAGAGGAGCCCTATTCGGAGGTTTCCTCCCAAATTTGCCCTAAACCAGGACATAGAGTCACCAGCAGGAATGTGCGCTGTGTCTGTCCATGCTGCAGCTGCAGGCTGATCACACTCCTGGCCTCTCACTTCATTTTTCTTCACTAGAAATGAAGTAGGAGGGAAAAAATAACCACTTCCCATGTCCTACAGTAACAAAAATGTTTGGAAGCTTTGTGACAATGTCAGGAGTCAGAAGCAATACCCTTTAGAAGAATTTTGTGTTGTTCTCATGAAAAAAATATCCTGTTGTCCCAGGACACGTTCTCTCACTCTGTGTGCAAGAGGCTAACCCGCACACAGAGTGAAGGCATTTGATTTATATATAGTTCTGTGCAGAAAGGGGATCTGGATGGCAATTTCACAAAGCCAGCACACTGACTATAAAAACGTTTCAGTATTATACATTTTAGCAAACAAAGGCAATCGTTCATTTTCTACAAATCACATTGTTCTCTTATTAAACAGTATTCTATCTTCTACTAGTTAAATGATTTGTAGTAATGCACTTCCACACCTAAACAAGTGTTTTCTATGTAAGGAAAAGAGTTTCAGTTTACCTCTCAACATGTTAGAAAGCTAAACTAGACCTTTCCATAGCATTCTCATTGTAATTGGCCCAGAGCCAGCACAAGGGCACTGTCTGGGCTTTAGAAATATCTCTCAAAGCCTGTTGCTGTTTATATTGGCAGCAAGCCAAATTATTCCTCCTAAATCATTAAGTATTTATAAAGGTGCACAAAGGAGCTCAAGTGCTTTTGTAGGGTGTCTTAGCAAGGTGTCAGAGGCTTCTCTGACACTTGTGCTCAGCTTTTATTTTGTTTCTGTATTTTTTGCTATTTTATATTTTATTAAAACCTGTACTTTACAAAACACATCTGAAGAGCCATCACACAAAATTATTTTAAGACATTCTGAGAAGTGCAGGACATCCTCAGAGATTGATATATTTACAGGGCTCATAACACTCTGGCCACGTGTTAAACTGTATCAATGATTCTCTTACTTCTCCTGCTAATTATTCCACATACTAAATCCTCTTCTTTTGAGCTGATGCCTTCCTTGAGACAGTGGTTCTGATCCTGCCCTTTGCCTATTTGGATTAGATGGCTTTGGTTTATTCCTCATAATCTAGCATTATCTTAGTTGTTTCCACAAGTGTCTTTTGTTCACTGGTTCAGTTATGTCTGGGTTCAGCTGATGCATTAGAAGAAGTTTCTTTATTCTATTCTTTTCTCTACAGCTGCTGCATTACTGAGACATGTTAAATGCAATTTATTTTTTTGGGAGCCTGTCTTAGTTAGAAAGACAGGTATCTGCTAGGGAGGGCGGGACCTCCCTTGGAATGGAGAATTCAAACCCTCTCCCTCCAAATCGTTAACATTTTGAAAATTAGGTGGCCTCTCCGGCAAAGATATGGGGATAGGAATAACAGTTCTTTACTAGTACTTATAACAAGGCAAAGAAACAACAACTACAGCACTAATGATAAACAAAACCAGGAACTTCGAGGGGGCTTTTGTTTCACAAAGCCTGGGGCAGTCTGGTCTCAGTGCAGGGCTCCGAGAGCACCAACCTGGAACGGTGGAAAATCTTGGGCTGGTGGGTGAGATACATCAGAAGCTCCATCAATGGTAGCTGGAATGGCAGGGATGTCCTGGCAGGGCAGGGCAGTGTGAGGTCACAGCATAATGGAGAAATAAAGCCTCAAAGCAATGCTGAAGAAGCAGCAGTGGTGGGATGGGGCCGGCCAAGCTCCAGCAGGGCAGAAGGAGGCGAGCTCAGAATTCCTGGGCACACTAGCAGATGATGGCAGACTTCTCAAAACTGGACTTGGTGACAGTGAACTCCTCCCACAGCAAGCAACAGTCTGATGCCAAGAGCAAGAGAGAAGCTGCCCATCCCTGTCCTTTACCTGCCCCAAAACTCGCATTATCTCCCTGCTCCGAGAGAAACTCCCAGTGACAAAAAAAGTGTAGCCAGGTGCTACAACTCCTCTCCTTTGGCCTCTTTGTTCTGTTTGAGTATCTGTAAGCACCCAGTAGTTAGTTTCCTAGAAACTTATGGGAAAAATTCTATAAGTAAAAAAGAAACATATCTAACTCCCAACAGAGCTGTATGTCAATACTAGAGTCTGTCAAGTTAAGGGTGCTGAAATAAAGTATCACAGACAACTGAAGGCTGTAGTTAATTTCTTCATTGCCTAATAAAAGGCAAATCAGGAGTCAGTGTGAATAAAAGCTTAAGAACCCTGTTTACTTCTTCGTCAAAAGTGTCAGGGATCTGTACAAAACATATATATTAGTAATATTTAGCTAATGCATGTGCCGCCACTACCACAATCTCTACATACTGTCTTTAAATACAACCTTAGGCACCAAAACAGAGAAGGCTAGAGAGACTGTTGGGATCCTGAAGCTAAAGACTGAGTGTCTGGCCAACAGTCTAGACCAACTCAATACTTGGAATGCCTGGCTGGGACCATGGGTACCTGTGGAAGATTTCTACTGAGTTCTGACAACACAGACATCCTAGAGGAAGAGACTTCGACTCATTAGCATCAAACTGTCATAGGCAGAAAGCTCTCCATGTGTCAAATGAAAGACGTTTGAGTCACCCTAGTTAAAAGAAAGTCTGGTGAGAATAGAGAAAAGTCTCAAATTCTTGTCATGTTTAGTACTTGAATTCTTTTCAGGAATGGAATGACTAGTATGCACATATTGTCATGTGTGCCTGACTGCAAGAGGAGAAAGAGGGAGTTTCAGGGTGAGAAAAGTGCATTCCTCAGGGAGCCCCCAGACCCTGAAAATATTCTGGAGAGGGACTAGTGACAGACTGAGGTTAACTGCTTTGAGAGGGCTCTGGGGATAAACCTACTGTCTCCAGGCCTTTACCTGATGAAGCTGCCAACAATTATGCCAAATACAATTATGACTTTGCAATATGGATAAGTATCTTCCAGCCTCATGACTATAGTTTACACACTTCTTGGCATTGAAAAGGTCATGTAAATACACATGGAAGCAAAATCGGCGTTTTTAAGGGGATAAGTTTTCTTCAACTATCTTTGGATATGTGTAGAATCTAGCACTGCCATTTGGCAAATGACACATACAAAAGATATATGTCAAAAATACATGCTCTTGAACAAAAAGGATGTTAAGAGTTCATGATTTCAAGTTTAGATTTAGCATTCAAGAACTGATATTAATTGACTATGGGAATATGTCGCCCTGATTTTTTCATCCTTCTCTTCTGTTTCACAGTTTCATGTTTTGGGTTCTTTCTCACACTCTGGTCTGTAAACACTGGCCAGATGTATTGTAGTTTCAAGATAGTTTACATTCTTTGTCTTAGAGATATGGACAGCTGATGGACAGTTGTCCTGACCAATGGGATGGGGAGAGGTGTCAACCTTCTCCCCCAATCCCTGGCCTTTTTAGAGATACTATATATTGGAGTCAGATTTTCAAATAAAGTAGAGTTTTAGTTCATGCCTTCTGATCAAAGTGTGAGTGTGTGTTTGTGTGTGTGTGACGAACTGCGTCAGGAATATGTTGATGACAGTTTTCATGAAAGGCCCTTGGACATCCCTCACCAGCCAGAATAAACTGAAATAGCCACTGTTATAAAAGCAATTTAATTTAGCTAGTGTATGAGTGAAATTTCACACTGACACATGAAAGGCATTAGGCAGAATACTCCTTCCTAAAATAAAACTGATTTTTCTGACAGATGTCTATGTTTCACAACAGTAGCTATGATGCAACTATAGAAACTAACTGAAAAAGGCATTGAAGAAAATGTTCACTATAGGTTGGTTACAATACATCAGATATGTATTTTGATTAGTAATTTCCTCCTATATTTGATATTATGCTTCACAAATAGGAGACAGCATAAAGAGGAAGGAAACAAGCGTGTCTACATGTCTAAACATGAAATTAACTGAATTATTGTAACAAGAAGGTTTAAGTTATGCATCTGGGCAAAGCATTTTAGGACAGATAAAGAAACAGTTGGATGCATTGCTTAAGAGCAATCTGTAGTTCTTACAGCTGCATTGTAAGTACAAATAGAATACACACCTATTGGGGCGAAACTGTGATTCCAGGTCATATGGAAGCCTCATTTTTCACTTATTTATATAACGCAAAACACAGTGATTACAAGTCTAAGCTTTCTTGAAGAACAAGAGCAAAATAAGACTGTCCTTCAGGAAGTCACATGTCTACTGGTACAAAAAACCTCCACATGATGAAATCTGGAGTGTAATGAATATGAAGAATAGATTAAAGATGAATCGCACATAATGTTTGTAACATTGCTAAAGCTGTCTGGAACTGCACATTTGCAAACCATTGTTTTCAAAAGCTTTTAAACTAAAATCCACATTTAGCGCTTAATCCTCCCATTTCACTTAGCTGTGGAAAGTAAGGCACCTAATTAATGACCACCTTTTAGACTCCCTCTAAAGACAACAGAGGGAGGTAAATGCTTGTAGATTACCTTCTTTTAAGAGGACTGTTTAAACTAGATGGTTATCATTGATCTCCACAGAATATGAGGACAGTCAGCTAATACTAGGTACCTCTTTAGCAGCTATGATTGCACAGGCAGAATCCTTGCAGAGATTTTGACTTACTTGCAGTTTTTCACGTGAAAACTTATTTAGAATACCTATAAGGTGTCTCTGAAGATATCTGAATGCTACTTTTAAGACATCTCAGAAATTTTACCTATATTTTAATCTGAAGGCATGTGTTGGGCTTTGGATGCTTGAGGAGTGTACCGTGGGTCTCTGAAGTTTCTCTGTTACTGTCCCTTCCTAAGATACGCTTCAAAAAGTATTTACCCAATGCTGCTCTTCCTTGCCCCTTAAGAAACACCATATGCATAGGACATCCTGATTAACTGTATCCTCACATTCAATCAGTTGAAAGAATGTCCCTTTTCAGGCGATTTCAGTTACTACACAGAAACTTGTTA
Source organism: Donacobius atricapilla (assembly GCA_013397315.1). Taxonomy (NCBI): domain Eukaryota; kingdom Metazoa; phylum Chordata; class Aves; order Passeriformes; family Mimidae; genus Donacobius; species Donacobius atricapilla. The sequence continues at coordinate 230,027 of WBMY01005575.1, read as the reverse complement.
AATTAAGCGAGAACATTTCTTTCAGCTTCACTCAGATCTACAGACAGCTGAGACAGATTAAATGCTAAACCAAAGATGAAAAAATTTAATCAATCACAATGTAGTTTTCTGGGAAGCAGGGAGAAGGTTGGAGAGGTGGCTACATTCTGTAACTATGATGCATTTTTGAGTTTTTATAACACCCTTCAGCCAACGATTTTACAGAACTTCTGGCAACTTTCAGAAAGCTTTTAGAATACAAAAGAAGCAGTGAAGTCAAAGAAAAATAATCCTTTTGTTTCCTCTTCACCCTCTAATATAATACTTGTTATTTTCTAACCCAGACACATCAGAGACAGGGCTAATAAATTATTTGGTAGAAATGAAATACAGTTTCAACTGAAATGAGGCAAAAATTCTCAGGAAAGAATAATCTTCTTGGAATATATGTCACAGACTGCAGCTAGCAAAATAAAATTAATGTCAGTGTCACTGGTGAAAGAACAACAATTGAATTTCTTAGGAAGTTAATAAAAAATGAGATCTCACCAACCTATATTCTGTTTAGATTTGGATTTATATATGCAAAATCCACTTATTATTTGAATCAGCATACTAGTCTACCTACTTGCCAGGGAAATTTTTTTTTTTACATACTTACCTTACTAAGCCTTCTTTTTAATTTGAAATCCCTTGAGGCTATCTGCATGCACCACCCAGTGTTCATAGAGACACCTTCTCTGCTAAGATGAGAACATTAATCACAACCAAGGCTTGGGCTGAAAAGCACAGAAGCTTCATTTACATTCCTGGAAATACCCAAAAGTTTAGATCTGTCACAACTACCTCTAATTTCATTTAATATAGTGGTGATATTTTCCTTTGATGCAATCATTTTTTTGGTTAGGAAATTTATTCACAAGAATATCCATTTAGTCAGTTTTTAGTGGAAAAGTACTCAAAAGACACAGGTCAGCTGGAAGCTGACTTGAGCTTACCATAAATCATTGTTCAGTCCTGACTTAGTTATTACTTTTCAGGGGGACAAATTATGAGCTGGGCAACCTGACCACCTGAACCTAGAGAATTTAATTAGTTTGTAGACTGTTGTGCAAAAATCAGAAAGCCACATCATTCCTTTTCCATTCTAAGGAGAAAATTAAGTATACTGTATGCCAAATGGTTGGAGGCATTTGACATTAAGTATTGGTTCCTTATACTCTCAATGGATGGAACAGAAATATGTTTTAAGTAGACTGGATCATTTTATGGAGACAATCACGTTTCTCTGTAGTCAATGAATAGAAGGAAATGGAGAGAAAAAAACCCATGCAAACACATAAATTAATGTCATATTCCCTTCAGTCCTTTCCTCCAGGTATCTGCACTTAAAGACAATCATAGAATCATGCTGTCATGGACTGGTTTGGGTTGGAAGGAACCCTTAATGTCATCTAGTCCAACCCCCCTGCACTTAACAGGGATGTTTTTAACTAGATCATGTTACTCAGAGGCTTGTTCAATCTGACCTTGAATGTTTCCACAGATTGGGCATCCACAACCTCTCTAGGCAACCTGTTCCAGTGTTTTACCACACTGCATGTAAAAAATGTCTTCCTTTTATCTAAATCCACCCACACAAACACCAACAGCACTCACACAGACATCACCCTTATAGCTCAAAGCCATTACCCCTTGTCCTATCACAACAGAGTCTGCTAAAAACTTGTCTCCCCACCCTTCTTTTAAGCCTCCTTCAATTACTGAAAGGCTCCTTTAGGATCTTCCTGGGCACTTCTCTTCTCCAGGCTGAACAGCTCCAGTTCTCAGCTTTTCCTCACAGGAGAGGTGCTCCAGCCCTTGGCCATCTTCATGGCCCTCCTCTAGACCTGCTCCAATAGGCCCATGTCATTCCTTTGCTGAGGACACCAGAGCTGGACACATACCCCAGTTAGAGTCTCACAAGAGAGTAGAGGGGCAGAATCACCTCTCTTGATCTGCTGGTCACACTTCTTTTGAGGTAACCCAGAGCACATTAGGCTTTTTCAGCTGCAAGCGCATATTGCCAGCTTTTGATCTGTCAGCAGCCACAAGTCCTTCTTGGCACGGCTGCTGGCAATTGCTCTATCCCCCAGCCTGTGCTGATGCTTGGAGATGAATGCTGTGTGCTATCATAACAGTACATGTCAGTTTTGTTTGACACATTCATTGAAATGCCAAAAGAAGCAATATGATTTTTGTTTTCTGTAGGGGAAGATGAAAATACAATCCATACTATTCTATAGCGTTGTTTATCCCCTTTTGCTAAGCGACCACCTTCCTACATAATAATCATTCAAAATGTGCCAATTATCTTAATCAGCAGGAAGCCACCCTCATCACATTATACAGACACTCAGAGGTTGTGCCTGTAAGCTCACTTGAGGAGGAAGAATGGGAAACTGGAGAGGAAGAGAGATAAAAGTGGTGGCTTCCATGTAAGTGAACAGTGGTAGTGCCTTTTCTCTTTGTCCTGTGATGAATTGAGGGACAACCGCTACAGAACTTCAACCTAGAACAGCCAGGTCAGGGCTGGAGGATGGACAAAAGGGGCCCAGGCCCTAGGCAGGGACACGATGGGGACAGACTGCTTTGGTGTTTGAGAAACCCATGGATGTGTGTGTTGTGGTGGAGAAAGAGGGTGCAGGTCAGCAAGGAAGGATGTCTGCCTGGAAACCCCTGCCTTGGTCTTGAGAGAAGGAAGAAGACTCCCTGATGGTCGTGGTGGTGTCTGTGTGAGTGCTGCTGGTGTTTGTGTGGGTGCCAGGAACAGCACTGCTTTCTGTACTGATCTCTGCAGCCAGAAGTGACTGATGTGCATGTGTAGCTGCACAGGACAGGAGAATTCCCCTGAGACTAAACATTCACTACACGAACTAGAACATTCACTGGCTTCCTTTATCATCTTCTCTGGGCTGTGGCTCCACTAATGGGGTTCCTGCAATTCCCTTGATTGTATCTGAAGATCTCTTTAAGAACACTAGCAGTCCACCACCGTGAAATGTATATTGTAAACATACCACACTGACATATATCAAGATTTCCACCTGGACACAGAGAAAATGACATCTTGCTCAAGTTTCATTTTATTAGGTCACCATTTTTAACTTAATTAATGAGTTTATATCAATGGGAAAATTGCCTGGAACAGTGCTTGTCTGTGAAGGATCAATTACTTAAATTACTGAAAGATATCATTTGTCTTATCAGCTCTGGCCACATTTCATATTCTCAGTGGAATGCGATTTTGACAAAGAGCTGCAGAAAGGGTGTATAATGTGAATATATACTTCCATCAGACCATTGTAGTAGTCTGGGAATCCATTTGAATTAATTGTCGTGGTTTGTTGGTTTTATTTTAATGTATCAAGCATGTCATGCATTAAATATCTGGCATGGTTTAACCAACATGATTTTTAGGTTGCTCACTCTTCCATGATTTGACTAAGATTAGTTAGAACTATTGTCTTGGGGGTCTTTTTATAATGCAAATGTGTTTGCAGCAAAGAAGGAATTTTAAAAATCCTTATATCTGAATGTAATTGAATTCTGAGTTTTAATGTATTGGTTTAGCATAAATGATAAGNCTTGGGGGTCTTTTTATAATGCAAATGTGTTTGTAGCAAAGAAGGAACTTTAAAAATCCTTATAACTGAATGTAATTGAATTCTGAGTTTTTCACCAGTTTTGAAAAAGGTCAGCTTCATTGTGCCCATACAAAGGAATATCACAAGAATTTTCAATTTATTCACATGGAAACTGCAATTTCTGTCAGGCCTACACACATTAATCAGGAAGAGATCTACACAAATGCAGCTTTTCCAACCACTATTTGAAAATTGCCCATAAACAGACATGAGTGGAAATCAGAGAATCTTGAAATTATTACGGTTAAAAGGGACCATAAAAACCATCCTGTTCCAAACACCTGGCCATGGGCTGGGATGCCTCTTACTAGACCAGGTTGCCCAAAGTCCTGTCCAGCCTGGCCTTGAATACTTACAGGGATGGAAGATCCACAGCTTCCCTGCAGAACCTGTTCCAGTGCCTCACCACCCTCAAGAATTTCTGCCTAATAGCGCACCTAAACTCTTTCAGTTTAAAGCCATTGCCCTTGTCCTGTCACTACAAGCCCTTGGGAAAAGATTTCCAGCTTTCTTGTAGGCCCCCTTCAGGCACTGAAAGACTGCTTTAAGGTATCCCTGGAGCTTGTTCTTCTTGATCCAACTCTCCCATCCCGTCTTCATAGGAGAGTTGCTCCAGCCCTCTGACCATCTTCATGGCCCTCGTCCAGACTTGCTCCAACAGCTCCACGTGAGGAAAAGGAATAAATGACTAGACAATTAATTTCCATTTTCATCAGTCTCCTTAGCACTTAATATTCTGTAAACCTAGAAAGAAAACAGTAAATCCTGTCAAGACCCTATTACATGTTATGATCTAGAAACTCCTGCTATATGCTGTAAACAGAATGTATGCAAATGGAGCTACTTTAGACTGAAATATCAGGTTCTCTGTGTACTCTTGTGTATGAATTTTACCCAAAGTCACCTTATTCTCTTTTATAAAGTCATTTAATTCTCTTAAAGAAAATTAAAATGCTGCTAATGAAATTTCAGTAATACAAAATCTGTGAGGACTAAGGCTAAGATAAGTATGCATAAACTCCATTAGTCTGATTGTTTAGCACCATCAGTTATATAGGCATGCCAATAATAAGCATGAGGAATTTTGAAGACTTATCATAATGATAAATTACCATTGGCAAGAAATTTTGTCAACAAAATCCTAGAAATAAAGGAAAGTAGACATTGAATGGTAAGACAACTCCCTTATTTTGAAAGCACACACAGAGAAAAGGAAGGAAATCAGCCAACTTGTGCATGGAGCAGCTCACAGCCAAGGAAAAAATCTCAGGGAAACTTAAAGCAGGAAGATCTCTGAAGTTTCCTCAATGTGTATCATTGATCCCTTTATTATTGCTAGGGCTATTTGACTGGTCATGCATGAATAAAATATGCTACTGTCCATAAGTATGGCTTTAATAACAGTAGATTTGATTATGACTACAAAAATTTTATTAGGTAACAAAAGAAAATTACTTTCTAGCATTTTAATTTCAAATTAATCTAGAGAGGGGTCTGAAAATTCAGATAAGGGCTAATAGCATATTCAGAAATACTTAACACTAATATCCACTGATTCCAAAAATCTATTTATTGGCACATGTTGTTATTGCAGAGATTTTGCCATTCCAAGATGTACAGAGGACAGACAGATGCTGTTGTTCTAGCAACAGAGAAATAGTTTATAAAAGAATTATTAGAGTCAAAGCAGACAAATGAATTTGCCATATCAGCTCATAACACAAAATTTCTGTCGTTACAGTATATTACTATAGCATGACTGCCTGACCAAGACAGCATCAGATGCATTGCTGTGACATGCTGAGATAGGTTTAAAAGTTTCAAATCTAGGAGGTAGGATATGTGGAATTCCTCAAGTATATAATTATGTGACATAACTTCACAGACAATTCTGAGACTATATTTTTGGACACTGTAAATATAGCAGCTAGGCTGAGAAGACAGCCAAAGACAAGCAATATTGTTCCCCACAAGTTCTAAAGGAAATCAGTTCATGCCACATATAAACCATGCAGTTAAAACTGTCTCAGTGTCAAGCATAGAAACTAGTAAACGTGATGAAAAATTTTTAAAATTACTCTAGTAACCCTAGTGAATTACATCTGAAATTGTACCAAGCAAATTATTAGAATGTATATTAAACCATAGAATTAAGAAGTTGATACTTGGATAAAAATATCTTGTGGAAGAATCAACATAGCTTTGTAAAGAGAAGCCATTCCTCACAAATAAATGGCAGAAAAATCTAACTGGTCTAATCTTCCAGGATCCTCAGAAAGCACTCAGCAGTGTTGTCCACCAAAGCAAGTTACAGGCAGTAAGCTGTTGTGAAGTAAGAGAGAAGTCCCCATAGGGATAAAGATCTCCTTTAAAGCTATAAAACAAAAGGAAGGCAAAAGTACAAATGAGTTACTTTCTTTTCCTCAGTGGTAGGAGGGAAACAACAGGATCCTTCAGATGTCTGTGTGAAGCTTTGTACTTCAACATGCTCAAGACTAATCTGGAAAATGAAAATGCTTAAGTGATTTGGTTTTCTAACGCCTCTAACTGCAGGGCTCTAACTGCAACAGTCTAGTGGGTGGGGTTGAAACTCATGAAAGTAAATAATAACAAATGAAAATCAATCTAGAGAAAATAAACTAATGCACAAACTGAAAAACAGTCTTACATTTATACTTTCATTATTGGATTCAGAATTACTCGAGAAAAAAGATCCTGGTGTTTTCTTCCAAGAACTATATATATATATATATAAAACAGTTCATTATAAATCCAAGGTGCATCCACAGCATGAATATATTGTGCTGCTTTGGTGTCTCTCCACTCATCTATTCATAATGGGTAAAACATAGTTAGAGAAGGTTGAAAATAACATTGAAGGATGGAGAATTAGATTTTCATTGAATGCTGCAGGTGCTTTAATACAAAAAAACTCTCTTTATCTTTTTTTTTCAAAGAATTTTGCTTTATAGAGATGCCTAGGTTCTGCATATGCCAAAAGTTTTATCCTGGCACCCTGAGTACCAACAGATCTGCTCTTGGTCCATACAGAACTGCTGCATGAAGCGAGCCAAGGTAGGAAGGCTCCTGAGCTCCACATGAATTGCAGTCGGGCTTCTGCAGACTTTGCACGTGTGCCAAACGCTGTGGGCACTCAGACAGCATATGCACCAGGCTGAGATCCTGAATAAGGGGAGGAGGTGTAGCTTCCACTAACTCTCCCCATGGACTCCTTCTACAGGCCATCAAGAGATATAAATGTTCATCAGTCATCTCTCCGAGGATTGTGGGGGTCCCTCGCAATGAAATCACTCCATTCTATAAAATTAGCTAAATATAAAAAAGAATAATTTTACTATAGCACCAAATACAACCTAAAGCTACCCGCTCAGCACAAACTACCAGCTCAGCACCACAGCTCCTAAACTTTCCAGTGTGTGTTTTGATAGTGGAAATAGGCATCTAAAGTACTCAAAAAATTCTTTTCAAATGCATAGTGTAACAGCAGGTGGCACTGTCACATCAAAATTTCTACAATCATTTCCTGTTCAAGCTGAATCAGATTTTACTCCTAGATAACGGCACTGAAAAGTGAGTGACAAGCAAATTTGCACATTATAATTAAATATAATTTCCTAATAATTTCCTCTTCATTTCTGATCAACCATTTGAGTCTTGCAATATTTTAATCCTTTGATTTGAGCTATTACATTTGCCAATACACTGGCAATGATCCCCTTTGTTCTGTTTAGCCATCCTTGCAGTTCTACATTCCCAGAAGAAGTAAGCTGAAGCATACATAAATATTTCTTCAAATACTGCCTAGCTGATAAGACATAAGACTGAAATTTCCTCTCTTTTCACATACAGTACAATGTATGAAAGCTATAATGACAAATTAAAATCAACTCTGACTGTTTCTTGAAAACAAAAGTTTTTTACTGAAAAATTTATCAAATGACTGGAAGTACTCAAACACTTCATGAGGAGGAGCAGGAGCAGTCTGGCTATTTTGAAACACAAATGTCTACAGCCGTAACAGTTCTATGTAGAAGCATCATCTGTAACCACTTCTGGAAAAGGCCCCAAACCACATGCTCCTTGTTTAATATCTCCAAGATATGTTTTACTTTGTATTACAATAAAAAACTGATATTATTGACTAACATAATGGAAATTGTGGAGCCAAGACAGAAAACAGAAAAATTATATCAGATTTTAAAAAGAATCATACTACTTGAAGTAGGGATTTGTAATACATGGGTAATTATCCACAATAGAGTTAGAGAGCATTTCATCCCAGTGGAAAATTTCATATACAAACATTATTTTTGGCCTTATTAAAATTATTTAAAATTAAGATTATTAAGATTATTATTAAGATTATTAAGATTATTAAAAATAAAATTCAAAATTTTAAACACTGTGAGAGTCTTAGAGAAATATTTTAATCTGCTAATATTAAAACATATTTGAGTTGTAGCTGAAAAGCCAAGTTTGTGATATTTTGGCTTTTTGGTATAATATCTTACAGTCATATCACAGGAATCACATTACAAAAGAGAAAGCCAGATCCAGCCCTAGCCTCAATCTGGACCCCTGTGCAGCAGCACAGGCTTTATGTCTCAGGATGCCAAAATAGGGAAGCCAGTGCACAACACTGAGGGCAAGGTAGGGACTCTCATTTAAATAAAATGTGTGACATTCTTTCATCATTGCTAGATGTCTCCAAAATAGATCTAGGTCTCTTCAGCAGCATCTGTGTGCTCACTATCCTGTTCATGCTGGCATCCAGAACATGGAATGAAGTGCAACAAATAGAAGCTGAGCAGGCGGGCTGGACCACATGACTTCCAGAGGCGTCTTCCAACTTCAATCACTGTGATTCTGTCATCCCAAATCTTTTCTGATCAAGATTTGCTAAAGGAAATTACCAAATAGTAGTGGCTTCCGTATAACAGTAGGTGAATTTTTGTGCACTTTTCGAGGGGTTCAGTTAGATTAATCTCTCCCAGCTCTCTCCATTGTTAATGTGTTATCCCTGCCCCCATCTGCTGTAAGAAATCTATGGAGATGCTGTTCAAGCCAGCTGTGAGGGTGTGAGGATGTGAAATTCTTGTCTGTTGCTTCACTTCTGGGCTATTCAGAATCCCGTATGGATATGATGCCTGTGGAAAAAGCCATACAGGCAAAACTCTCCCTTTTTGTAGGATGCGGACTGCACATGCCATTAGCAGTGCATGCACCATTGCACAAGTGGTGCACAAGCAGATCGTCATTGGATCTCCCAGGGGAAGGCCAAATCTCACCAACGCTGCTGAGACCTGTTCTTCAAATCCTTTTTGTGAACGTCAGCTCTCTTTCTAATGCTTTCAAAGTTTGTTTTTTTGTACCAAAACTCCTCTCAGAAGTAAGAAGCAATGGCCTACATAGACACCCCAAGAAAGCAAGCAACCCAGGTGCTTCAATCTGTAAAGCTAGGTCCCTGAAAAGCTAGTTCATTCATTTCAGGAGTTTGATGTTCTAAGCTATTCTGCTGCCATACAAATTAAAATCAAGCCCATGCTGTTTTAAATTCATCAAAGGGCATATAAACTGTTTGGGTGGAACAGCAGAAACAAGTATTTGCTGTCAGCAAGACTTTTCCTTCAGGTATTAGCAAGCGAACTTCCCAAATGCATGAAAATAATACCTCAAGATGAAGAAGTTTATCCTACTTTATTCCATCTTGTTCCAATTTATTACAACCAATAATCTGGCCCAGTACCTTTAAACTTGCTCATACAGCTTTGTGTCCCAATTATATTTCAGTGTTGATCACAGCATAGCTACCTAGTTGGGTGGTGTATTTAATATATTAGCACACTTTTCTCTTTGACAACTTTGGAAAGTACAGGAATGTTCTTTCCCTCTTCTGTGCTCCAAAGCTTGTACTCTTGTGGGGCTGATATTCTGAATCACACCGCAATGCTAAAACTACTGATCTTGTAACATATGAGAGCAAGACTTTGGAATTTTATTTCCACAAGTATATTTTACATACTTCTTTAGAGTAATCAAGAATCACTGCAATCTTTAGGATGAAAAGCAGAAGATGTAGGCCAGGAAAATTTGAGTATTTTCTTTTAAATCTTCTGGTGTATGTACTGTATGTTAGGAATCATTAATCATTCGTCAGGTGAAGCTGATAACTTACAAGCAAAAAAAAAGAGAAGACTGAAAAGAGCTGGAAAGAAATTGGTTCAGTCAAAGCACAACTTTTAAATCAAGGAAATCCTTTGTGTAGGGTAAAATTGATAATTAGCTTTGTAGAAAGATTTTTTTTGAGGTTTGACTTCCTATATATGAAATTTTACTTATTCACTATAAAATATTTAAATTCTTTTAGTTATTCACTATGAAGTATTTAAATTCTTAAATAAAGATATTTTTAGCTTAGCTCACTCTTTTAAGTGCAAGTGCCATTTGATATTTCTAAGGCTACCTGCTTAGAACTAGCAGATGTGAGGTCAAACGTGTAAAATATCCATGTTTCCCCAAGGAAGCAAGCAGAAGCATGTCTTTACATGTTAGGTAGTTTGAGACGCACACAGGCAAGTACCATGATTTTAATTTTTAAAATTTTTCATGGGAAGATGCAGCTGAGCTGAATATGTAAAGTACTGGAAAACAACAGAGAAGAATCATTTTAGAATGATCCTTCTGTCTATCCAAACCATACATATTCATCTCATCAACTTGAAAGCTGATATAGAAAACAGGAAGGGAGGCACACTTTTTAAAAGTAATATAAATTATCATTAGCCACAGTCAGAAACAAAATTTGCTATAAACCACATTTTAGAAAAATGAATTGTCTTAGATTTAGTTAACGACATCCAGTCTAGCCACTCCAGCCTGACAGGTAGGACTTAGCCATAGAATTTAGTTGGAGCCAGGAAAAGGGAATTATTGTGAAGCAAGTAAGAAGTAGAGATTTCCCTCACACAGAGAGAAGCATAAAGGGGCTGGCAATCATGTTTTGCCGCTGAAGCAGTTCAAAACAGTCAGTTTTGATGAACGAATTAACCCTGAGTCACTGGAATTACTCTGGAAGTGGCTAAAACAGTAGCAAGAAAGAGTCAATATAGTTAGTAAATGATCTCAGGATAAAAATTTAGGAATGGTGGTGTTTGTTTAGTCTGGAGAAGACTGAGGGGATCTCATTAATACATATAATATCTCAAAGGCAGGTGTCAAGAGGGTGGCGCTAGATTCTTCTGTGGTACCCAGCAACAGAATGAGGAGTAATGGCCATAAAATAAAACACAAGAAGTTTCAGCTCAACAGGAGTAAGAACTTCTTTACTCCAAGGGCAGCAAAGCATTGGAACAGGCTGTCCAGGGAGGTCATGGAGTCTCCCTCTGTGGAGACATTCCAAACCCACCTGAACATGTTCTGTGTAACCTGCTCCAGGCAACCCTGCCTTGGCGTGGGAGTGGGACTGTATGGTCTCCAGAGGTCTCTTCCGACCTAAATAATTCTGTGATTCTGTGAAAGGAAGGTAAGGCAAGGCAAGATAAGGCTAGGAAAGAAGATGAAAGCTGACACTAGGAAGGGCACAAAACAACTGACATAAGGTGCAGCCACTGGCTGGTTTTAAATTTTTCATGCTGTCCTGGATCAGGGAAAATCTGGGACAAAATTTCCAAAGGGATCCCTCTAGAAAGCAGATTCAAGCAGGCCCTCCCTCAACTGATTCGAGAAAAGATTTCCTAGGAGAAAAGTGAAAAAAACTGTTTACTTAATGCACAAACTATCCACAAGCATAAAAAAATGAATAATAGTAAACAATAAAGCCTCTCGCTGTTCTGAAGAAATGGCAAATTCAGAAAGTCCTTTTCATGGGGTGTAGCTCGGCTTGCTCAGTCTCTTTTCAGTCCCTTTTCAGTACCTCCAGCGCTGGAAGATGCTGAGGCCCAGGCCCTGGTGGGCCACAGGTGTGAGCTCCCAGTGCTCTTCTGGGTTTTTAGTCCAGAGCAGGTTTAAACAGTTCCAAGAAAAGGAAAAGCCACCATCTGGGGAACTTCTCTGCCTCAGATAGCTAAAAAAACACAAACTAAAAGCAAAGGAGAGCTGTCTCCTGCTGTCCATGCTGCACACAAGAGTCCAGGAGCAGAATGCGGAGGAGCGAGTGCAGTGTCTGAAAACAAACTGTGCTTCTTCTCCCCGCTTTGCCCTCAGAACCAGTCTTGAAGGTGCAGAACTTAATATCCAGCATAGACAGAACAGACAATTGGGGATACAAGAATTATAAAGTTACGTTAGGACACATGCAGAGCAGAGGTCAAGTAAAAATAAAAATTAAACCTGAAAGACAATACTTGTTCCAAAAATCTGAGACATCTAGTTAAAATTGATGAATTAGATTAGAACAACTTTTTAATTTTATAAGTAGAATTTAAAGCAAACATAATTTAGTCAAGATCACTGAAGTTTTGTGACAATGATAATGTGCAGAGAATGAAAATTCATAATATCTGTGAATTCACAGAAAATTCATAGTTTAGTAACCTTTGCTCAATATTTCTGCCATTTACTTTTAAAACATTTTTACTCATTAAGCAAAAATTATTCCTACCATAAATGATCAAGTAAAACACTAACAAAGGCACATAAGTTTGACTATGCTTTCAAAGACAAATCAAAATGGATTATTTTGCAGAATCACATCCCAAATATTTATCAAACACACAATCTCTTTTATTAGGATTATAGATGTTCAATTAAAGAAAAGCATTGCTTGACTTCATGGGTTCTTCCTGAAATAACTCAGTTTATTTGCATGTTAAAGTTACACATTTTCTTCTTGATGACAAGCACAGCATTCTTAGATGACAGTGCCTTTGTCAGGAATTATTCCACTGAGTCAGAAGTTGAGAACTATCAAGCACAGCAGCATGATTAGGGCCAATGGAAATCAAACTAGAGTGGAAAGGAAAGCAATTACGGAAACAAAAAAGAGAAGGGGAAAACACTGCCATGAGCATTTCAGGCTTTCTACCATTCCATTTAGGCAAAGTCTTGGTACAACACAAACAGGCTTACAGAAGAGGAGATTTGGATATTACAATAGAATACTCTCACTCTTCTGGATTCTAATTCCTTTTCATTTATCAATATGACTGTAATATTTTATGCTTACTCAAGGTTATTTGTGGCTTTATTGACACTTACAGCTATAATATACATTATTAATAATGATTTGATATTCATTAATGTCTAGAGGAGAACTAAACTGTATTTGCTCCCAGGCAAGCTGAGAACAAGGTTGTACTCTAAATACAAACCTTCGTTCCAAACACAAAAGCAAAAGACCAAGGGAAGTAGAGAGGATTTCCTCTCTAAAGTAGAGAAGCATTAGTCAGTGTTACAAAATTCCTTCAGAAACTGTCTATGGAACACAAAAGCTGAGTATTTAGCCACTTAGAACTGTGAATTAGTCTGTCTGTGAATTCATTATTTGTGGGAAATGGTTTTGTAAAGAATTCTCAAAGTCTGAGAGAAGGCTCACATAGTCTTGTGCATCTGTATGCAAACCTAGAGATAAAGTATGCTGACTTAGAAAGGCCATGGAATAGGACAGACATTGTTGAGAGAAATTGAACTAGAAACAAGTTTCAAATGCTGACCTTGCAAATAGACTAGATATTTTGACTAAATAGAACTATGAAAGATGTACCCATGTGGGGTATTTTAATAGAGGATTAGTTTAGAAGGACACAAAAAAAGATGAGACTAAATATTTTTAGAAGGCAATAATAGAGAAGGCTTTATTATGTAATTCTTACTACCTTTTATAATGTGTTTCAATACAGACTTAACATGATTGGTGAATAAAAACAAAACCTCTCTAACCCCATTGGTAAAACTAGAGAAACAGAACTAAAAAGACAAACACCACCTGGAGAAAACTGTTTTAAGAACAGATTAGCTGTTTACTAAGATTGCTTTGAGAAGAAACCTTCTTGACATATTTTTCCCTTGGGAAAAGTTAGCAGCTACTAGCAGGCTAAAATCTCTTTAAACTCAAATATCAAGCCCATATAGAAGCATTAACAGCATTGTGTGGCAAAATCTGATAGGCCAAAAAATGCTTATAATGTATAGTAATTAGGAAATAGTTTGGCTTCTGATTTTGACGGCATGAATTGTAACATCTGTACTGTCTCACCCTTCTCATAAGACTGAAAATGGAATAAAATCTTTTAAAATGCCTCTCAGGGGCCCCATCTCTGGGTCAGAAAAAGGGTTTTTCCGACAATTATTAGCACTACTTAAAGCGACTTCCTGCAGTCTGATAGATTAAAAAATCTTCCTTATTTGTGAACACTACATGCTTGATCCACACTAGACAAAGTCCCATGCAGCCTGAAAAAAAAGGAATGAAATTGATCAGCACATCCATCATCACCCCTAGGAAAATCTGTCTGACAACAGTGAGAGGTTTAAAAAACTCAGAGATATTAAACAGATTTTTTTGACAGGCTTGTACCCATAAATATACACCTACTGACATCTATAAAAACACTGCCTGTTGGAGTTTAAATAAGTGAATAACAAGTTTATTATAAAAGATATTTACACTAAACAATTGTAATTGGAATACCACAAGTGAGGGGAATTAACTAACATATCTAGTTTTTACGATATCTAGTTTTATGCATGTTTGAGGTGATTATTTTCACATGTTTTCTTATACGTCATTGTTTCTCTTCTTAAACACACATAACAAAATCAAGAAAAAGTTACTAATGCTGTGTGGGAATTGCCTGCCAGATGATTTATCCTCACAGTAAAGCCTACAATAAAGACGGTGAGTTTTTGCTACTGAACAGAAATTACCACGATTACTTATTAGTATGCAGCTGCAATAAGAAGTGACTGGATTATTTAGAACCTAGTCTTCTCCTCACAAAAAAAAATGTATTGTACTGGCTTTGGATGGGATGGAGTTAATTTTCTTCGCTGTTGCTGATGTGGGGCTGTGTTTTGGACTTTTGTTGAACACAGGGTGATAACACAAAGATGTTTTTGTTATTGTTGAGCAGGGCTTACACAGAGCCAAGGCCTTTTCTGCTTTTTGTATTGTCAAACTGGTGAGGAAGTTGTGGGTGCATGGGAGGCTGGGAGGAGACACAGCCAGGACAGGTGACCCAGACTGACCACAGGGATATTCCAGACCATGTGACATGCTCAGTATATAAGGCTGGGAGAAGAAAGAGTAAGGGCGGAATGTTTGGAGTGATGGGGTTTGTCTTCTCAAGTCACCATTACCATGATGGAGTCCTGCTCTCCTGGAGATGGCTGAACACCTGCTTGCCCATGGGAAACAGTGAATTAATTCCTTTTTTTTTTTGCTTTGCTTGTGTGAGTGGCTTTTGCTTTCCCCACTAAACTGTCAGTATCTCAACCCCTGAGTGTTCCAGCTCTTACTGTTCCAATTCTCTCCCTGATCCTGACTGAGGGGGAGTGAGCCAGTGGCTTAGTGGGGCTTGGCTGCTGGCTGGGTTTAAACCATGATGGTTAACAAAACATCATTAGTTCCTACACCCACAGTCAGGTGTGCATGTCATAAGAACTGTTCCAGTGAGTGTTCAGATCACATTGTTCAAGTAGTTGATAAGCCTGGGAAATTTAGTCTGACTAATTAATGAGACACTATCTATGCAAATGTGATAGGCTGGAATTGAGGAATAAGGATTGTTTCTATCCATGAAAGTTTTCTCTGAATTGCATTCCAAAAGCTCTCCAGAGGACACAGACTCCTTGTACAGCACAAATAAACTCCAGTGAATGAGCTGAGAAGTCAAGGAACACACTTTCCATTCCATGCACCTAGAAGCAGTAAGGAATATCTCCCCCACAAAGCTCAGTACTTTTTCATGCCGTCCTTTAGGACCCAGATCCCTCTAAATGTTCAGTCACCCGGAAGCATGAAGTGCTCTGGGGAAGAACAGCTTAACTGCACATGGCAGCAATTAATTGTAATTAATCATAATAGTACTTACCTATTTCACAGTAATGTTTTGAGGACTAACCAAATACTACATTTCTAAAATTGTGACATGCAGAATAAATTATGTTTTTCCAAAAATAAAAAGCATTTTGATAGTTATCTGAACAAGTGTATGATTCTTGTTAATAAATAGATAATTACAAATAAGAAATAGAATAAAAACTTGTGTTTGTAAGAACTAATAACTATACTTACGTAAGTAGTAGAGCTTTTTTTTTCACAAAATATAATAAAAATAGTAAAAAACTCTAGGGTCAGATTCATCTGACAAACCGTAGACACCTACAGTGTTGATACATTTTCTGAATTATCTGGCCTTCCTTTTCCATCAGGGAGACAAATGGACTTTTGTGAGGTGTGATTCATCCCATCCTAAAGCAGATGTGTGTACAACAAATAATGAATTGCTTCTTTAAATCTTCTATTTCTCTTCTTTGACTGAAGAGGCTAAAGGAGACTGGCAGGGCAAAGAAATCTCTGTTTCTCATAGGCAGACAAAAAGTTGGTCAATCTTGCAGTCACACAGGAAGTCAATTTACACACAATCACCACTTAAGAACCACAATTCCTCTTACAAAATCAATTAATCTAGCTAACGGATATATGTGACATTAGCCAATTTACCAAAATTAATTTTGTAAATTTAAAGGCTCTTAAGATAATTTGGATGAATGAAAAGATGGTGAACAATTTCACACACTAGGCCTAGTAGGGGGTTTTGCATTATTAGCTGAAGGAAATTATTCAATACATAAAATGTAAGCTGAAAGATTGTGGAGCAAAGAAATGCCAGTCAAACTCAGCAGAGATGAAGTTGCCTGAACACATTTCTCTTTTGCACTGAATGAAATTATCTCAAGCTATTTCCATGATGATGTTTCCTTCTGTATGAAGACATGCCTGTACTGTTTTTTCTGTTTGTTTTCAGATGCTCAGGTCTTCTGCCTGTTCAGTGGTGCAAATTAAATTGTCAAGTACATAGACCGATGGATTGGATGTTTTTCCATTAGTACAGATATATAAATTATTACGATAAAAAAAGTTTTATAAATGACTCAATATTTTAAAGTTGTCTGAGGTTGATAACTTGATAACACAAAAATTCTTAAATAATGCTTATTTTTGCCTAAAACCAATTGCTTAGATATTGCTGCTAATTTATAAGGTCACAGGAGAAAGTGGGAGGTTCAGACAAAGCTTATTAGAGCAGTTCTTCTGCTGAGGTGCAGAAATGACCCCTGGCTTTCTAAACTCCTCAATCTTAGCCCTAGTCTTTATCAACACTTTAAGTAACTTTGTCCCACAGAATTAATGGTAGCAAACCAGATTTATTTTGATAAAATTAATTATTTATTAAGCCATATGACAAGGCAAAAAATCTTAATCAGAATTACTTGCTATACAGTCTAAAAGCTAAAATTAATAGTTGCGTATGGCATTGGATATGATAGTGCACTATATCAGAGCAATTATATTAAAGCAACTATACTAAAGCTAGCAAAAATAAACAACTATTAAGTAATTGATGTAATTCACCATACTTGTGCTCATGGGGAGATGTCTTTCACTCAGCCTCGAAGATCCTTGGGAGTCAACCCCAACCCAAGGGAGGAATGTCCATACACTCCAGGGAGGAATATGTTTTCTAACCATGTGAGAGGGGACTGGTCCCATAGAGCATAAAGCAGTTGACTGCCAGCCATGTCTCCAGTTGCATCACTATCAGGATGTTATTTTTGGGGTTGGTGAGCAGACTGGTTTTAGCATAATTCAACACCAGAATCAGCACATGACAACCCCTCTCAATGTAATACTGAGAGCCTTTCAAACAGGGCATTGTCCAAGTAGTTTGACTACATTCCAGGGCAGAGCATCCTGTATTTTTATAGGCTGGAATTGATCATATCACTCTTAAAGAAGATATCCTTGTTGTTGGCTGTTATACTTCCTATACTTTTATAAGTGGGAAAAATAAAGTTGTTATCCAGTGTGCTACTGGAAGATCATGATGTGGTACATAACACTATGAATATTCACAGATTTAGAAGCCAGTTTCTTTGAAGGGTAGGGACTTTATTGCCTGAGAGAAGTTTAAATTTTAAATTTAAATCAGATCATTGTCTTCCATCTCTGCTAAAGTGATAATGAGAAAGTAACTAATAACAGAAATTCCTCCAAAAGCCTTCACTTTTGAGAATTCTCAAAAGAATTCCACTTAAAAAATGGATGTGTGGCTGTTTTGTTAACATTAAAAATGCCAAGATATACATGGGAATGTAGCAAGTGTCAGTGGAGAAGAGCAGTGAGAACTGATGCTGGTTTGAAATTCCCAGAAGATGGCCCAGCCAGGTTCTTGCACTGATGATGGGAGCCCAGCAGGCTAGAGCGTGCTGAGGTAAGCACTTGCAACTCAGTGTAAAATAACTCAGGTAATAAGGTGTGAGCAGTCTTGAAGGAAAGCAAGTCTGTACAGTAAATTAGCACAGGAAAAACTAATGAAGAAACACAAACAGTAAAATGTAGTCATTGGAACAGACCACAGGAAAGAATGAATACAAAATTGATTTAAGAGCTGCATAGTTTACCTCAACTGCTAGCAGAAAGGAACTAACATTTGCCAAATTAAAAGATTTCAGCTGTAAGGTTAAGTAATTTCAAGTTTACTTAAGACCAAAAGCTTTGCTAGTTGGCTGATGGAGCAGTGAGTTTAGCTGCTGAATAAAACAAGTAACTCTGGGCAGGGATAGTATCAAGAACAATACATAGATTCTTGCATGCATTTAATGTTTATTCTGTTTCTGCTAATATCAATTTAAATCTCAGATTGATCAATTAAAATGCCGTCTTATGTTGAATGACTTCACTCACCTTAATCTATTTTAAAATTTATTTTGAATAAGGCATTATTTTGCATAGTAAATCATTGGAGATTTTTTCAGAGTAAAAGCATGGGCCTGTTTAAAGGGAAATATTTTTCCTCTTGATACATATATGTAATCTCCCTTGGCATTTCTGGGATATGCCTGTTCAGTGATAAGAGGATGGAGTAATAGATCCTGAAAAATGCATTAGGTAGGTCAACAGTCAGTTCTAATTGCATATCTTTTATTCACCTCAGAGGGCTTTGGGGATTTGGAATAATGCAGCTAAAATTAAAATTTGAAAATTCTTATTAATCTCCTTCACCAATCTAGTAAGAGTGAAAGTAATATCCAGCCTAGCATTAGATAAAGTGTTTACCAAACTCAGTTTTATGTGTTAATGAGCATTTCCATTACAGTTTCATCAGAAAATATCAGCAACTTTCTCTCCTATGCAGTTGGCAGATGTAAAACCGGCCCTTACTTTGATAAAAGAACTGCTCATATGTGTAAGTTTCTCTACAGAACTACCTCCCCAGCTACGCTTTTTTTACTTCCTACCACATTGTAAAAGGCAAGAAAATAAATAGGGTTTGAAAGTGGGTAGTGTTCAGAGATACTGAAAACAGCTTTCTTAACATAGCCCTGATTCCATACTCTCTTAAACTGTTTTCACACAATGTGAACCAAACTGTGTGTCTTCCTCTGATCTGTCTGTTCCGTGCAGCAAGCTCAAAAGAAGTGAGATCTGACTGGTTTCAGCTGGACCATTTCCACAAGAAAAGCAGAATATCCCTGGGGGGAATAAAGCTGTGTTAACATGCTCTTATTTCACTTACCAAAGGAAGCAGCAGAGAGTTGTCTAGAGAATTTCTAGGTTTAGTCTTTTTTCACCGGTTATTGCAAGAGTGCCATTACAGCAGCTCTCAGACTATTATGAAAGAAAGACAGGCTTCAGACACCTAGGTTGTAGAAGAACCCCAACTGGTCCCGAAGAGCACTGCTTCACACTAACCAAAGGGAAATATTCAACAGAGGTTCTAGCCAGTACCACTGTCATTTGCAGGAGTGGCTCTTGAGCTCCATGAAGGAAATGGAGTTTATGATACAGATTATGTCTCATGCTAAATGCAGTTGAATTTGGGGTTCAAAACTTGTATCTTGTACAAAATTTGTCAGACAAACAGTGATACTGCTAACATACAGTAATGTTAATCCTTGTTATGGTTTATTATTAACAAAGCTTGGATCCATATAAAAACTAAGTTTATATTATTGTAACTAACCACTTCCCCAGTCACTACTGTATGGCCGAGGTCAGAAAAATCATGAATGGTGCTGGCAACATGAGCAGGACACCATTATTCAGCAATCACAACACCAGAACAGAGGACAGTTAAACACAATTTAGTGGTATCTTTCACTCTGTGCACAGTTAAATTGTGGAGAACCTTGAACAAAACATTATCAACACTGAAACACAAATTAATTCAAGCAAGAATTTACAGCACCATGGAAAGTTATTAAACATGTTAGGCTCTGTGAAGCTTCTTGCTTATCAAACTCCTGTGCCACTGGAAACTATGAAGGTGTTCCTGGAGGGAGTTTGCCTAGAAAAACCCTACCTATCAAGTTTTTTTCCTAATACTTTCCCTCTGTTCTACTACATAAGGTTCAGGGGAGCCATTTAGATTTTAAGTTCCAAAACACACTAATATATGAGATCAAAATATAAGAAAATTTGGAAATATAATATGTCAGAAATTACAGTGATTAACAATCAGTTAATTGTGAAGCACTACTTCTGTAGGAAGTAAATTGAGCCTATTCGAAAAGATAATGCAAATGTTGGGACCTGCACATCCTAGCTTTTTTGTGTATATCACAATATACCAGCTGAAAAAAGTGACTACACAATTGCCATAAAATCATAGCTTTCAACACAAGTAGAGAAAATCAGGAAAACATATTATAAAAGAGATTTTTTTAACAGCTGGCTCTTTTACTGAAGTAAATTTTTCAACTCCCACAACAGACATTCTGGGTTGCAACTCATATTTCAGCATTCCATCACTTTTTTTTTTATTCCTTTTTTTTTTTTCGGTACTATGTCTTGAAATAATGAAATCTGTTTTTTCAGTCAGCGATATCACATCAGGGAAATATCAGCAGGAGCATTAGTAAAGACAGTAATTCAGACAGACGTCATTAGCATTCGGTTGTTTCAGATATTCTGACACGACAAAGCAGTATAGTGCCTTTGGTCTGAACCAGGCAGACACGGTTCTGTCCAACACTACTAATTCCATGAGCCAAACTGCCTTGGAAATGCCTGTGGTTCACTTCAGCTGCAGCATTTCACTGGCAGAGTGATTAAGACCAAATGAATCCACTCTTATAGCAGCTTTTACTACTACTCTAGAGGTATATGAATATAGTTGCTTGAGAGGGTTTGCCAGGGGAATGATAAAATTATGGAAGTTGTTACTTTAGTTTCTCATGTACAAATGAGCAGGAATGATGAATAGCAGATCCTTTAAGAGTTCCCCTGAAAAAGAAATATGCATCAGTACTGCCCATTTCTTCAGTCTCTAGTAATAAGAAAAATAAATCCTCAATTTTTGAGTATTTCTACTCATAAAACATTTTTCTTATTTCTTTGAAATACTCCAGCTTTGTGTTATTGTTACATTTGAAAATAACTTTCAGAACAGTTTTCTAATAGTCCTTACAACTAGTAGAGAAACAGCACTCAGAAGTAAGATGTTATATCATACACATATCTCCTGTCTAATTGTGATTATGTGAGGTCACAATATGGAAATTGTGGACACTGCAGAATTTTGTTGGTGATGTCACTTTCCTGCAGTGAGAAGTGTGTAGAAGAATGCACAAAACTAAGGAAAAACGTATCCTTAACATATGGCTTTCCTCTGGTGTTTTGAAGAAAACACTCTGGTCTGAACAGCTGATAATCAGACAAAAAATAAGTTTACAGTGAAATAAATATACCTGTATACAGTCATTCTTCCATAAAGGACATAAGTGAACAGAAAAATGAACCTGATTTCTCAAGGTCTCATACATATGCTGAAAATGATGTCTCAGAATATTTTAAGAACAAATGATCTACAGTTTTAATGAAGGTGGGCATTCGATATTCACTTTCATTAGACAAAGTCAAAACTGGTAGCCCGGTACTTAGAAACACCAGTGAACCTGAAGTAATCCCTTGAATAATCATGATGGGAGGGGAATGTTTTCAGATCTCCCTCCTATTGGAGAAAATATTTCTGAAAATGTCTTTCTGGCTGGTGGAAAGAATGACTACTGAAAAGAGGTTGAGTGAGTAGTTTAATGACTGAACAGTTAGGGCTCTATTACAGTCAGTAAGGCACCTTGCTGTTCTGAGGTGCTCCTCATTGATGCTGTTAAATTGGTCTTACTGATGGTTTTAATTATTTTTTAATTATTGTTTTTAATTAAGTGCTGGTTTAAGTGCTATCTGTTGGAGGGACTGCACTCTAGAATGGTGATCCTGGGTTAAAACTGAGCAATTCCTGAAAGCTTACTGCATAACAGCAGTTGCTGATGGTTTTAAAAGCAAGTTAATTCATAGGTTTGTGCTTATTCATTTAAATTATATTTAAATGTTATTGTTTGAAACAATAAAAATGGAAATGTCTATGAAAATAAGTATTTTTCTTTATGACACACTTCAAATACAGCATTATAGAGCTGGAAGGGGTATCACGAGTTTATCTAAGCCTTACAGACTACCTCAGGAAAAGGAGCACCACACATCTGCTATTCCTGACAGATCCGTGTCCAGTCAGCTCATTGATGACCTGCAACAGACACAAATGTGCCTCTTCCACTGCTTCACCAAAGCCTTCCTAATGGCTACCCTAAATATCCTTCCTGTTGTTCAACTCCATTACTTCTACACATGTTCAATTCATCTAAGGAGAACAGAGTATATCATCTTTATCTTTGTGAGCAGCCTTTTTCATGTCTGAAGACTATCACAATGCTCACTCCCTTCCACTGTAGCTATCCCATCACCCTGTGTTTTCTTCCTGGGCCATGACTTCCACACCATACCCTTGCTATTCTCCACTGGATTCTCTCCGATCAGTGTATTTTTTTGCCAACAATCACTTAAACAGATTTCTATGCCAGCAAGTGCTGAGTGGAGAGGTTGCTGTGGGTGTTGCAATTCTGCAATATGGTAAATGTTCAGCTCAGCTTCTTTTGAAATATGGATTACCAGTACCCAAAAGATGAAACTCTATGAGACTTCTCTGAAGTAAAGGTTAGAAATGTGCATAACTGGACTCAGCTGTATGCTGTGATGTGGCATGAAAAGTTGGTGGGATGTCACATGATGATGGTGGCACGACACACAGTGCCGCCTTTTGCATGCTCCGCAATTTCTCCTCCTGAGAGGCTCCACTGCAATATTGGCAGCTGCCCACCCTCGCGACAAGTCAGAGGCGGCAGAAAACACGAATTTCCAAAGCAAGTATTTGTTAGAAATAACTGTTTCATAGGAGAAAAGGAAATATAATGAGGAGGGTGAACTAAATTTTTGCATTGTTGAACTGAGGACCTACAAAGTCTCCACAGGACGGTATCAAAGATACTCCAGAGTATTCTTGAAAACAGGCTCGCTCACACCCATCGATGGGCCTTTACTGTGACTTCTTCACGCGAGCGACTTCAGACTTGAGCCGCGGGAGCAGCCTGAGCGAGGACGCGTTAGTTATCTGCTCAGCGACACCTCTGGGGCTACATTCATTGCGGAGGGCCGGCTTCCGAGCCGCGCCGCGACCCGCCTC
>WBMY01005575.1:158707-206452 GCA_013397315.1 Donacobius atricapilla | reverse complement strand
GCGGCCGCTCGGGCTGCTGTCGGGACGCTGCCCGGAGTCGCCGCTGAAGCCGGTGTTCCGTGTCGTGCCGTCCCGGTGGGTTTGCCCTACCCCGACCCGGCGGCTGCAGATGAGCGCTGAAGCGGAGGGGCCGTCGCGGGCGGACGGTGCCGGCGCGGACAGCACGAGGTGACGCCGCCTCGGGTACCGCGGCT
This sequence comes from Donacobius atricapilla, assembly GCA_013397315.1. Taxonomy (NCBI): domain Eukaryota; kingdom Metazoa; phylum Chordata; class Aves; order Passeriformes; family Mimidae; genus Donacobius; species Donacobius atricapilla. The sequence continues at coordinate 206,258 of WBMY01005575.1, read as the reverse complement.
CCTTCAGCATCCTCGCGGGCGCGGGCGGCGCTGGGCTGTGCGACGCCCGCCTGACCTCCGCCCGGCGGGAGGCACCGCCCGGAGGCAGCGCGGACGGTGCGGTGTTCCTGGGNCCTGGGACGGTAGCCAGAGGCAACATTCCGAGCCCGGCCCGGCCGCCCCGCAGGCGGGGCAGCCTTCTCTGCAGCCGTGTTGTGGTTTCGATCCTGGAGAGTGTGGGCTGCTGCTGGCAGCTACAGGATGAAGTCGCCTCCCTGCTGCATGTCTCTTTCTTCCCAAGCATCCTTGGAGGAACCAGGGAGTAGCACATCCCTGGGTTCGCTGGAGTCTAGTGTTTTCTCCAGTGAGGAAGAGCAGGGGCCCCTGCTCCAGAAGGGCATTCCCTCTCTGGACTGCTTTACTATCAACGTAGGAGGCAGCCGCTTTGTGATGTCCCAGCAAACTTTGTCTTGCTACCCTGACACCCGTCTTGGCAAACTGGCAGTAGTGGTCTCTGCTGCCCGGGATGTGGCTTCTGGCCTCCTTGAGCTTTGTGATGACGCCAACCTTGTGGAGAACGAGTATTTCTTTGATCGGAGCTCACAGGCATTTCACTACATCCTGAATTACTACCAGACAGGGAGGCTGCATGTGATGGAGCAGCTTTGTGCACTCTCTTTCCTGCAAGAGATCCAGTACTGGGGTTTGGATGAGCTCAGCATTGATTCCTGCTGCAGAGACCGGTGAGTTGTGGGAAGATGAGGCTTGTGGACTGTGGGCTAAATGAGTTCAGCACTGACTTGCATTCAGGGACGCTCAGGTGAGGAGAGGTCCAGCAACGGGGATAGGTGAGGAAAAGCTGTGTGAGTTGAGCCCTGAGTGCTGCTCTAGGAGTGGATGCGTGTCAGAAATGGGAGAAGATGTGTTGGGTGAGGTCACAGTTACCATTTGCTCTGCAAAAGATTGCTGGTGAGGTCAAGATAGAGAGACAGTAACAGGAACAAGGTCTGGGATGTCCTATAGTGGCTTCAAACTGGCCCTGGAAGCCCAGAATGTTTAAAAGGACAATACCAGAGATGAAAAGGATCCTGAGAGAGAGATGCCCCTTCAACCATTCAGTTTGATGTTATCATAGAGGGATGATAGATGTGGAAATGTGGAGCCGGGCACAATGCTGGAAGGGTTTGGATCCTGCCCACCTGCACTTTAATTTTGAAGGATTTCCAAATCTAAGCTGGAGAGGCAGAAGGGGGTTTGGTCACCTTCCAGGCTGAGTGTGGGTGGCATGGCTCCAGGAGGAGCCTTGAAAGGAAGCATGGCACGTGGATGTAGCAGCTTACAGGGAGGGGGCAGCAACAGCAGGAACATGGCTCGCTGGAGACAAACTATAACAGGCAGCTTAGGAACGAGGTGGGTTTTGACTGAACCACCCCCAGGATGTTTCTGTTAATTCTATTTGCAGTTGATTTTCCCCACCATGTTCAATGTTGCTCGTTTTAGTTTTTTAGTATTGAAGAAATGAATTTTCTAAAAAGTGTAACTGCTATTTAGCTATAGCAGTTATGTCAAAATTATTAGAAAGAATGAAGTAATACCATCCCAAAAGGATATTAGAGTTATCCTACCCTAGTATGGTTCAGTTCTTCAGCTGAGAAAATTGGAGCCTGGTTTTCATCCTTTTCTTCCTTCTCTGGTAGGTGTAACTGAACACTCCTACTACTTTGGTGATCCATGGAGGTACAGACTTCTTTGACATATGCAGGACTAACTGCATTGAAGGCAAAATTGCGCAACCCCTTTGTCTAAGGCTTGAGCTTTGCATCAGTCAAAAAGAAAGATATGAAAGAAAAAGATTTTTTTTAGTGTACTTTGAGTATGTTTATGTTTCACGAAATTCCACTTTAAATGTACTCTTACTCTGACAAAACACTATATATTTAGTCTGTGAGTTTTACTCAGTACAAATGCTTGTCCACTCTGTGTGAGTGCCCATATATATCTAAAGAAAGAAAGATACCTTGTTATCTTGGTGTGTATTGATCAGAAGTTCACGCATGAACTGCATGGCTTTTATTATGCTTTCAGTTTTACTATTGCAAATGTGAACCAGTGTAATAAAAAATGCCATATAATTAAACAAATTGAGAACTGTTTAAAAACAGAGGATATGGTTGTGCCAGGATTGCTTCTAAGAATTCATTATGTTAGTCGTGCAGCAGATTCTACTGTGGTCAACGTGATCCATATAAATAAATCGCTATCAGTAAAATTACTCTGCATATAGAATGTGTCTCTGATGTGAAATGAAGTAATAGAAGTATATCAGTCAGTGGAAACATACTGCAAGGGCTCAATTAATAAAAGCCATATGCTTGATAATAGGGTTTTCTGAGTTCACATAAGGTAAATTTTAATGTGTATTCTTATGACTTGCATGGTAAATGATAAGACAAGCATCTGCCTCCTATTGGTATTCAAAATCTCTTGGGGGGTGTTCCTGGACAGGTACTTCAGGAGAAAGGAGCTGAGTGAAGCCTTAGACATCAAGAAAGATGCAGAAGAACTGGATGCCCAAGATGAAGAAGAGGATTTTTCTGGTAGCCTCTGTCCCAATGTCAGACAGAAACTTTGGGAAATTTTGGAAAAGCCTGGCTCCTCTGCAGCAGCCAGGACTTTTGGCACCTTGTCCATGGTTTTTGTTGTTGTGTCAATTGCCAACATGGCCTTGATTTCAGTAGAGCTCAGCTGGCTGGCCCCACCACTGCTGGATGCCCTAGAGTACCTGTGCATTGCATGGTTCACAGCAGAGTTTGTTCTGAGGCTCCTGTGTGCACGAGATCGGTGTCGCTTCCTAAGGAGTGTGGCAAACATCATAGACCTCCTTGCTATTTTGCCTTTCTACATCACCCTGCTGGTGGAGAGCCTGTGTGGTGGTGAGAGCTCCCAAGAACTGGAGAATGTGGGGCGCATTGTCCAAGTGCTGAGACTTCTCAGAGCCCTGCGGATGTTGAAGCTGGGAAGACATTCAACAGGTATATCTGGCCAAGGCTATGATACTTTTCAATTTCACTGCCTGCAACAATTGTCCCTGGGCCCAGTCCTGCATTTTTTGTGCATTTCTGCCAAACCTTTTTTACACAATCTGTTAGCAGTAATGGCTTGTGAAAATCTTACTTTTGAACATTATAATTGAGTGACAAGGGCCTTCTCTGAAAAATTTTAGCTCTTCATAAAGCCTTGCTTGCATTGAACATTTACAAAAACAGACCTCAGTGTTGCATGCTCTAAATCATCCACCAGTTATTCATAGTGTGATAAATTTTAAAACATATATATGAGTTGATTTTATTAGGGAAGAAGCAGAGATCATCAGCCCAGACCTTCTGTATTATTCAAGGCCCACTTATGACAGCTGTCGCCATTTCGTTAGTTTAAAAGTATATGCCAAGAATTATGTCATTATTTTGTCCATGTCATAAGCTGTGAAAACAACCACAGTGGAGAACGTTTCAAGGAAATTGTTTAAAACCTTTGCAGGTGGTGGGCTGAGGGGCTCTCTGGCCCCACTGAACCTGCAGGTATTCCAGTGGTTTGTGGAGCCCATCAGGGGCTGCTTAGGCAGTGGGACCAAGGTGCAGCGCAGAGCAGCAGTGCCAGGTTCAGCCAGCCTTCCCCAGTTGGTGTGGTGCCCTCAGTGTCCAGGTGCTCCTGACAGATGAATGAAAAGCAAGCAGGGGTGGGGTGGGAGGCAAAATGCATTTCTGTGAATCATCTTGTTCTCTCACTCTGGTGAAAGGAAGGCATAAAAGTTAACATTTTCCAGTGGAAATTTATCAGAGGAACCTGGAAACGATTGGAAAGTGTTGAATTTCCTCTTGCTTTTCCCCTGATTTTATTACTACTTCATGGCATGTGCATGCCTGGCTATATGCAAGAATAAAAGCTGTCTTGGTATTTTCAAAATGATTTGAATATGTTCCCACTTAAATCGGTGGAGAGTATGGTGCTGAATTTGACAGGAGAAATGTTCAGCCAACACTCGTAGCTTTGAAAAATTAGATCCTAATAGTAAATCATGATCTCTGTCCTGCAATATTAGCTGTTTTGAAAACAGTGATGATTGTTCTTAAAATACACCCAGTGTGCATTGGGATTTCAGGATTTCCAGCCTGAAGCAGGAATGGTTTGATGCCTTTCCATATTCTTGGAGAGCCCTCTCTGTGAACTGGCCCAAATTCAACAGGAGTTACAGAGTGTTCACAGCAGCAGAATGTACCTTATTTTTGCTACCACTGAAGGGTAGCAAACCTGCCTGCCTGTGGCAGGGGGTAGCTTTGATACTACTCATAATCATAAGCATCATTTTGGTGGTTTGGGAAATACCTTAATCTTCCTTTCTACCCTAGATTATGCCTCTATTGATGCATATCAGTCCCTTAGAAAGCAGTTGAGAGGAAGCTTGATTCCGTGTGGCAATGTGTTAGTTTTGCTTTGTTACAAGTTTTGCAGGGTTCGGTAGAGGTTTTTTCCAAGGCTTTTATCCACTTTTGATGGTAGTTGTAATGTTGAGTGCCATCCTCTCTAACTGTGTTTTCAAAATAAGGAAAAGATTTTATCTCATCGGGGGACTTCTGTGCTGACTAACAAAATAGTCTTCCAAAAGTATGTTGATTCAAGTTAAGTTTCCAGTTTATTGCATTTTACTCTTACAGAGTGAATGTGTTCATTCTGCCACTCAGTTTTGTGGCTCTTTCTATCGACTTGAAATCAGATGCTTCAGATATTTGTGTAACTGCTAATTTCAGGTACACATACTTTCAAGGATGGTCTAAACACTTAGGTGTTTCTTAAATTATTATTCAGTATTTAACACAGTTTGCATCACAATATTGAGTGACATTGAATTTAATAATACCATGTTAGGTAAAAGTGACTTAATTACATTAAAATGTAGTACCCTGATCTGGAGATGTGCTGTCTTCTTTTTACTGGAATGAAAATGCCACTTTCAAGGTACAAGAATCAATAAATGTATCAATTTAAACCTCTTGGAGCAGTGTTACCATCATTGTCCTGCTTCTTTGATAGGTCAATTTCTGCCTACTTAGGTCCAGAACGCTAAATCAATTCTATATAATTTAAATGTAGAAACTCACTGTTCTGATCTCCTGTCCGAAGAAGTTTGTTAATGTGCTTCAAAATGCATCATTTACCACAGCTCCTAATACAAGATGAGCCCCATATGTATCATGCATAGAGACCATCCTCCTTGCACATACCTAGGCAGTCCTGATAAACCTCAGTGTTCAGGGGTGGCTCTTGAAACTCTTCTGCTCTCTTGCCTTGGATCTGGCAGCTGCCTTCCAGTGAGGCTTCTCTCTAACACTTTCAGAACTAGCTAAGGCTTCAGGCACTGCTCAGTTGTTTCATGTGGCAGGATGAATACAAGAGCAGAAGATTGTGTCTGCAGGCAGCAGCTTCTCTTTCACCAAGTAGGGGTGTTCACAGGCAAAGGAGAGCATCTCTGTGGTACTTTGCAGAGCCATAGCAAACCTGGGATCTCACTGTTGTGAGGGGCAGGAATGAGTGAGGAAAAAAAAAAATCAGTTCTTTTCTTCACTTCAGGAAATAGCAACTTAACCCTTTCTGTTGGACAAGGACAAGAATGAAAATAAGAAATGAAAAAAGTATTTTCTGCCCCTTTGGAAGCTGAAGCCAGCTCACTGGAGGGATGTGATGCTTAAAAACACTCAGGCTAGACTGGTGTAAGTGTGTAGTTATTTATGCTAAGTTACTATACTTCATCAAGGAACTACTTCATTAAGGAACCACTGAGAAACCAGTAGTACCTCTGACCATAAAATGGGTAGCTAGAGGACAAGACTATTCCTCCGATATAGCAAAATTATGCATTTTAATAACTTCAAGAATAGATGAGACGCCCTTCAGCTGTTGCCTTCCTCCTGGGACCATGTTTTCAGTGAAGCTTTGCTGGTATCCTCTGGGAAGCACATAGAGAGGGATTTCTTGAGAAGTAGGGTATGAACGTCTTACTTGCAAAGGCAGTGAACATCTATTTGAGAGAAGACCATAGCATATTTAAGGCTGTCATGCCTCTAGAGTCATGAAAAGGTGAAACTTCAGCCCTCTTTGTGTCAAAACTTTCAGGTTATTTAAACATTGTGTAAGGTGAAGCTCCTGAATATCAGCTTGTATTGCCAAGTCACTTTGGACAAAAGAGAGATAGAACTTGACCTGCATGGCAGAAATGCTTCCCCTTCTTCCTACCAGGGCTGGGGCTGCTTGCCAGCCTCACACCAACTCTGTTACAGCACTTTAACACCTTCCAAGCACAAGTAACCAAGCTGTCACAGCTCCTGGCAAGGAGTTCTCATGAGAAGCTGTAAGACTTGCTGAGGTGTCTGTGCTGGAACAGCCCTAGTTTGGCCATGTGCCAGGGCTCAGAGGCCTTTCTAAAAGGTACAAAGTAATATAGTTGTATACTTTATAGGCATCTTTACACCAACTGATTCCCCTTAGAATGAGTTGCTGAGTCCAGTAATTTCTCTGATTCATGATTTCCCTAGAAATGTCTCCTGACTTTGTCTAAAGACATGAAGAATTGTATCTTAATTTTAGAGAAGTATACTAGAACTAAGAATGATAAAAAGAACAGTTAGATTAACTTACCATAGGAAAAATGAGAATGTCATCATTGTAATACAAAGAGTCAACAGTTACTGTTCTGTTCCTCCTTATTTTAATCTCTTTATGTGAAGGTTGCTTTTTATTTTATATAATACTCTCAAGATTCATCATAAGACACAAACCCTAGCTTTTATAGTATTCATTTATGCTTTGAAAAGAAGTGCTACAGGGATTATTTTAAATTATACCTTCTTCCTAGCTCATCTGAAAGGACTTACTCTTCTGCCTTGTTCAGTACAAAGTTTTACAGGTCAAGGGCTCATAGTAGCTTCCTCGGAAGATGAAAATTTGATCTGAATCCTTGCAATTATTTCACAGAGCTTTTGCACTGCTGATATTAGTGTTTCCAAAATATGAAGGTAGTCGTATTGACAGAGAAAAGATCACACTTATCTTATAGATCACACTATATCTTATTCCCCTTGTGTTAAAGATTTAATCTATATCATTGTAATAAACATTCTCCAGATCATAGTTATAGTAATGTAAGACCTCAATATGTAAGTTCTTTACTGGAGTTGGTAGTAGATAGCAATGGAAGAAAGCCCCAATATTGCCTCCAAACTCTACTATGTACTTCCAGTGTTTGCTGTACATAAACAAAACTTTTAAAACATATTAGGTCTGTAGGGGAAAAGAAAGAGCAAAAAGCAAGAAATGTTAACATCTTGTAGTTTGAGACTGTGGAAAAATTTAATTGCTTATAACACTAATGAGCTTATGAAGTCTGCAAGCAGAGGCAGAGCCTCAGTAAACTGTTCTGCAAACATTAGTTTAGTAAGAAGTATACCCATGAAGGGTAATTCATAAGCATTGTTTTTCTCATTTATTAGAGAAAACATCCAACATTTTTAAAGAACAGTATTATAAACTAATCCAAAGCTATTCAAAAGATATTTTCAGTCTCCTATGTGTCTCAGCTAAATTCGTACCCTGTTATCTTCTTTCTTTATGTGCGCAATATTTTTCCATTGCACTCTTTTTGGGTTGACTTTCCTGCTTGCTCTTCTGGGGCAGTCTAGCCTTGAAGCAGTAGCTAAAACAGGAATATAGGGGGTTTTAGAGGGTGGTCCTGAACTCCCTGTGCAGCTCGTGAGCAAAAGGACTGATGCAGTACATAGTCAATTAACAGGATTCCATGCTTGCATTGAGATGCTTTGCTATCTTGAGTTTGGCACAAGTGCAGCTGTTACTGGAAAACTGTATTTGTTTTGATGTCTACAGATACAAGATAATGATTGGGTTTGGGAGCAGGGAAAGAAGGGTCAAAGACAGTCTGTGACAACTGTAACTGGATTGAAAACAGCCCTTAAAGAAAAAGTTACTGAGTGAACTGAACTGGGGTATAAGCACTCACATAGCAACATGAATTTGGTAACTAAGGGCTCCTTGGTCCAAGAGATTAATAGGACAGTGGCTGGAAAACAAGGGCTTGGCACGTTCACTCTCCAAGTATAAAGCAGGTGCTTTTAGTGTGTTTTTAAGTAGATTAGAGTGGTGCTAGATCTTCTCTTACAGCCAATTAATAAATCAAGACAGTTTAGTTTGTGTAAATTATATGTGTATATAGTCCAGATGATAAGTAATGAGGAGAATTCCTATGTTCTGTATTCAGAAAATAATGTCAGATGTTCAGTCTGATGCTGTGATCTATTTCTGTAAATCACTTTTTCCTAGCTTCTGTTGAGAGCAGCGCCTCTTTTTAGCCTACCAGGGCTCATTAGACCAGCTGAAGTGCTGGTGAGAGATGTGGTGGTCAGAGGCCATCATGAGCATGGTGACCATGAAATGAGAGAGTTTTCAATTCATAGTGAAGTGAGAAAAGAGATCAACAAAACATCTCAGATGAATTTCCAGAAGGCAGGATTTGGCCTGCTCAGGACAATGGTTCAGAGAGTCCTTTGGGAAACAGTCCTTAAAAACAGAGGGCTCCAGAATGGCTGGATGTACTTTTAGAAGGAAATCTTAAAGGCTCAGGAGCAGGCTGTACCTATGTGCCTAAAGACAAACCAGGAAGGAATAAGAGCAGCCTGGATGAGCAGGGAACTTCTCCCAGAATTCAGAGAAGAAAAGAGGATTTATGACCTTGGGAAGAAGGAGAGGAACTCGAGAAGAGTACAAGGGTTTCATTAAGTCATGTAAAGAGAAAATCAGAAAAGCAAAAGCTCAGCTAGAATTCAATCTGGCCACCACTGTGAAAGGTAATAAAAAGTGGGTTTATAAACACAGTAACAACAAAAGGAGGTCCAAGGAAAATCTCTGTCCTTTATTGGATGTGGTGGGGGAACATTATCCCCAAGGATGAGGAGAAGGCTGGGGTACTTAGTATCTTCCTTGCCTCATTGTTTAACAGAGAGAGTGGATATCACGGTAACCAGCCCCCTGAGCTGGTAGACAGGGATGGGAAGCAGAATAGAGCCCCTGCAATTCAAGAGGATGTAGTTAGTCACCTGCTGTGCCGCTTAGATACTCACAGGTCTATGGGGCCACGTGGAATTTATCCTAGGGTGATGAGGGAGCTGGTGAAAAGCTTGTCAAGCTGCTTGCCATCATTTATGATCAGCCTTCATTAACCAGGGAGGTCCCAGGTAACTGGAAGTTAGCAAATGTAATGCCCATCTACAAGAAGGGTCAGAAGGAAAATCCAGGGAACTACAGCCTTCATCTTGGTGCTGGGGAAGATTATGGAACAGATGATCTTGAATGTGATCACACAGCATGTACACAACAACCCAGGATCAGACCCAGCCACTGTGGGTTTAGGAAAGGACAGTTCAGCCGAGGCTTGATCATCCAGATCTCGTATAACAACATCACCTGCCTAGTGGATGAGGGAAAAGTTAAGAATGTTGTCTGTCTGGACTGCAGTAAAGGCTTGGATGCTGTCTCCCACAGCATTCTCCTGGAGACCCATGGCCTGAACAGATGCACTCTTTGCTGGGATAAAAACTGGTTGGAGGACTGGTCTCGGGGAGTGATAATGAATGGTGCCATATCCAGTTGGTGGCCAGTAACTAGTGGCGTCCCCAAGGTTCAGTATTGGGGCCAGTCCTGTTTAATATCTTTATTGATGATGTGAATGAGGGAATCAGGTTGTACCTTCAGTCAGTTTGTAGATGACACTAAGTTTGGTAGAAGCGTTGATCTGCTGAAGGATATACGAGGGTTCTGCAAAAGGGTCTGGACAGCCTGGATAGATGGGCTGAGACCAACAGTATGAGGTTCATTAAAGCTAAGTGCTTGGTTCTGCACTGGTGTCATAACAACCCCTGTTGGAGCACAACAGGCTGAGGGAAGAGTGGCTGGAAAGCTGCCCAGTGGAAAAGGATCTGGGTGTGATGAGCCAGTTGTGCCCAAGTATCCACAAAGGCCAGTGGCATCGTGGCCTGGATAGTGTGACCAAATGGACTAGGGAAACTATTTATCACTCTGTACTCAGCACTGTGGGGCTGCTCCTCAAATCCTGTGTCCAGTTCTGGACCCCTCACTACAAGAAAGACAGTGAGGTGCTGGTGCATGTCCAGAGAAGGGCAACGAAACTGGTGGAGGATTGAGAGAGTAAATCATATGAGGAGTGGTTGAGGGAGATGAGGTTGTTCAGCCTGGAGAAAAGGAGTCTCAGGGAGAACCTTAGTGCTCTCTACAACTGCCTGAAAGGAGGGTGTAGCCAGGTGGGGTCAGCCTCTCCTCCCACTCATCAAGCAACAGGAAAAGAGCAAATGGCCTCAAGCTGTGCTAGGGAGGTTCAGGGTAGACATCAAAAGAATTTCTTCATGAAATGGGCTGCCCAGGGAAGTGGTAGAGTCACAATCCTGGAAGTGCTCATGAAACAACTGGATGTGTCACTTAGTGCTATGGTTTAGTTGACAAGCTGGCATTCAGTTAAAGGTTGGACTCAATGATCTTTGAGGTCTTTTCCAATCTTACTGAGTCTGTAATTCTCAAGGCGTGTTCACCAGCATTCAAAGAAAACAGAAGGCAGTCAGCCTTTAAGTAAGAGATGTTTTGCAAAGATATGATGACAGCTACATGAATCAACCTACTGACAGCATTTCTTGTCTTTCAGGCTTGCGATCTCTTGGGATGACTATTGCTCAGTGCTATGAGGAGGTTGGCCTTCTGCTTCTTTTCCTCTCTGTAGGAATCTCTATATTTTCCACTGTGGAGTACTTTGTTGAGCAAGGTGTGCCAGGCACAACTTTCACAAGTGTACCTGGTGCTTGGTGGTGGGCAACAACTTCCATGACAACAGTTGGTTATGGTGACATTAGACCAGACACTACCATTGGTAAGGTAGTAGCCTTTATGTGTATACTATCAGGAATACTGGTTTTGGCTTTGCCAATAGCTATAATAAATGACCGTTTTTCTGCCTGTTATTTTACACTGAAGATAAAAGAAGCTGCTCTTCGGCAGCGGGAAGCTTTAAAGAAACTCATGAAGAACTCATCCAGCGATTCAAATATCAATGTTAATTTGCGAGACATATACGCACGCAGTGTCATGGACATGTTGCGGTTAAAAAGCAGAGAGAGAGCAAGTACAAGGAGCAGTGGTGCAGATGATTTTTGGTTTTGACTTTGGGTACAATGGTTTTTGGTTTTGACTTTGAAGTTATTTAACCTTGTGTAGCACATAGGCTACTTCAGAAATTTAGTATTAAGTATCTCTTTTTTTATTATTTGCCATACAGTGTATTTGCTTTTCCAGGTAGAGTTTTACTTACTTGGACAGACTGAAATATCTATTGTATACAAAAGGCAGAATTCATAGCATGGAATCTCTCAAGGAACTCTGAAACCTGCTTTCAGAACTGGGTCGTGGTAGGTGAGATGGAAAATAATGGATCCATGAAAGTAAAATAATGATGCAAGCATTTGTCTAATCTTATCACTACTAATGTGTCATAATAAAGTCTTGGTGAAAATTGCCAGTGTTTTGAATTTTAAACATCTAGTCTTTGTATTTGCAGTTGAAGAAAAAAAGTCAAAGTCGTTAAGGGAAACTGAAAAGGAAAGTCTAAGAAAGTGAAATATTGAATTAATTTAGGATAACATTCCTATAACAAGCTTAATCTTGATCCCCTTTCTTATCCGCATCTTCTACCCTATTTGCATGAATTCTAGAGTAGCATGAGGGTTGTGGGGAGGGAGGACGGGGTGAGTTTGGAGTTTCCTCACTTGCAGAGAAGAAAAGGGCTACCAGATATATAATGGGTGTTAGGAAATAGGTGGAAGTATCAAGAAGATGCAAGATCTATGTCAAAGTACAAAACAGTCATGAAATAAGTGCCATAATATAGAGCATCCTCTATAGTTGCTTCAGAAGTTGCAGGAGCTAATACAGCCTTTGCAATACAGAAGTAATTTACAAACTTAGTTTGAACAATGTCTTCTCTGTGTGTTTTTATTCCCATGACTTATTTGTGTAGTTAAGCAGTTTTTGTGCGCAAGTGAAGTCACCATGGGATAGCAGAAGAAACAGAAATTTTAAAAGATAATGAGCTAGTGATTTCTCTGTCTCACATTATAATCGTAGGTATTCCAAGTGAACCAGACTTTTTAAAAGGTAATTATCTTTACTGATTCATTATTAGGAAAATGCTTCATTAAAATATTTTTTTTCAAAGGAAAAAAATGAGCATTTGTTGCAATGAATACTTACTTTATGTAGTCATCAAAGTAAAAACCTAAAATAATCAAAGGTATTTTCAGTCCAATTTCCCACCACCCACCTCTCCAGTAGCCCAATACCATTTTTTGCAAATAAAGCTTTTCTTTAATATAATTTCACTAATCTAGACTATGACATTACCATAAAATGCATATAACTCAGCTAGTAGGTTAAATTTAAAAAGTCACAAACTTCTCATTTCACATTTCTTTTGGGCAATATAAATACTAAAAAGATACATCTATTAACTGTGGATTATTAAGCTTTATGTATTTATGTACATAGAAGGCTTAAACTGCGTTTGAACATATATAAATGGGTAAAATAACCTGCTTTTAATAAACATGGAATAATACTCGTTTTGAAACAAGAGTGTGTTTTTCTGTCATTCCCTGTAAATAATGGTGCAGACATAATACAGCATCCAAGATTTTCAAGGCACCTTGATGCAAACTGAGAAGCATTTTGCATGCTACTTCTGATTTGTTAGCTGGCATCATTTAGCATTTTGTTTTGGGATCAATACAGCACACACAGCTGTCACCAGTGTCAGAAGGAGGATAAATGCTGGACACCAGCAGAAATTGCCTAGGTGAAAATTTGTAGGTCATCCTCATGGTCTGTGGTAAACAGAGAGCAACTGTGGTGTTACATTGTTCCCCTCTCCCTAGATACTCTCTGAACCACAAAAATCCCAGTGATGTCCAGCAAACAAAATTAATTCTGCAGAGGAAGGTCTGGTGCAGCCCACTCTAGGTTATTATTTCATAGTTCTTTGGAGCAGGAAGTCTCACAGGCTGCACAAATAGTACAGGCTGTTTCTCATTCAAAAGTCATTCTAATTATAGAGAATTAGGAAGAAGCTTTCATTGTGGGAAGGCTGTTTTGTAATGTCCTTTGTGCTGTCTTGTACAGCATCTGATCTGTGTTTGAGAAAGGAAATGCAGTTAGATAGCTGATTGATTCTCTTTAGGGAAAGGCTGCTTTATTGCATCCTGTGCTTTTTATGACGGACTCGAAAGAATGAGAGAAGTATTCTGGGATGTGTTAGTTGATTCACTCCTTTTACCATCTCTGGAGATAGTTTCCTAGAAATGCCCATGGGGGAAACGTGGTTCAGGCTTTATCAAGTAGATGCTTTAGCCTCTGTTTTCAGACCTCTTGATTTTAAATTCAGTCTCCCAAGCAGTGATTGTCAATCATGTTGTTTATACAGAATAGTTATCTATCCTGTTATGGGCTGACACTAGCAAATCATTTTACAGAGGAAGGCCAGTTCTGGTTCCAGCTCTTACAGACAGAAGGACCAGAGCATTCATACTGAGAAACAGACAGTACAGCACATCACAACTCTAAAAAAATTAAGCTACACCATGTACGTGCTACCACAGATTTGGGAAATAGCTCAGCCACCACTAAGGCACCAAATTAAGAACGTAACTTTGCTATCTTTAGAATATCACGCTGAAGACAAGAAGCTACCTTTTGTCCTCACTTCTACCATTCCCCAGCAGACTTGGCAGACACGATTGGTAACATTTGCTGAAAATTGAGTATTTTAGTTCTGAACACCAAGTATTTTCACAAACTGACATCAAGGGTTGTAGCTGCAGCACATAGAAAGAAGTCCTGCAATTTTCTTGGTTCCTTAGTAGAAGAATCAGTAATAGTGAAAATTATAGAAACATGTAGAGCAGTTTGAGTAGAAAAGAATCTTAAAGATCATCTAGCTCCAACCCCCTTGGTGTTGGCGGGGACACCTTCCACTTGACCAGGTTGCTCAAAGTCCCGTCCAGTCCGACCTTGAATACTTCCAGGGATGGGGCATCCACAGCTTCTTTAGGTGCGTGTGTCGACACAAGCAGGCAGGTGGGGCACCATAAAGTCACTGTTAGAATGCAAAGAGTTGATTTATTCCTGTTTCCTTGCTATTGGGGGGGACCCTGAAAGCAGCATCTGGGCAAAGGTACATAAAGAAGATGCAAGTACCTTTAAACTTGCTTCGTGCTAGAGAATCACTGGCCTGCTGTTCACTCAGGCTGCAAGGTCACTTGATTGATGTACAGTCCTTGACAGTTTAATCCATACCTTCCAACACTAGACAACCTTACTACCCTCATAGTGAAGAATTTCTTCCTAAATTTTAATCTAAACCAACCTTTTTCAGTTTAAAGCCATTCACTACATTCTCTTGAAAAAAGTTCCTCTTCATCCTTCTTGTACGTGCACCAACCACAATGTATACAAACAGCCTGAAAAATCTTTCATATTTGTTTATAGATGTTTACAGACAGCTTTCATTTGGGCCAGTGTAGTCCAAACCCACCAAAATTTTTTAAACATCACTAAAATTGTTGACATTTTTACTTTGAAGAAAGGCAGCAGCCTCCTGGGTCACATTAGGCAGAGCATTGCCAGGAGGTCAAGGGAGAAAGTCCTGCTCCTCAGCCTAATGGGACAGATCTGGGTGATATTTTCAGTACTGGGCACAAGAAAACAGGGACAGGTTACTGGGAGTAATCCAGAAAAACAGTGGAGGGCCAGGTTGCAGAGACCAGCACACTGGGAAACCCTTGTGTCCAGGAGGGGCAGGTGTGCTGGTAGCTGGGGTGGGGGAGCAATTTATCAATTCTGGGGTGTTTTAGAAAGGTATTTAGAAATTCATGTTTACTAGTATTTTACATGTTACTTCTTGTAGTGATTTTGATCTTGAATGCATACTTCAATGATCACTTTAATTATTTGTTGTTAGTTAATAAACCTCTTCAAACTTGATTTAACTATGTAAATCGAGCAGTTTTTCCTTCAGAGAGGAATTTTGCTGGTCATATCTGAGCTTGTGGTATTGCTCATGGCGAATATGGTTGAGAACAAAAAGGAGCAAAAAGTAAGGAGAAAGAGGCCTTTTGTAAAGCAATTAATGTTTTCTGACATAACAAAGTGTTTTCATCTTTTTGTGATTGATGGGTGACATGTTTTTCTCATTTGCTACAGCATTGTCCTCTCAAAGCTCCGTTGAAGTATCCATGCTTAAACACAGCTTTAGCAGGACACACTCTGTTGAGATGCTCACCATGCAAACTGCACTGGAGCAGCTGTTGCTGATGTCTCCAGTACAGAGCTGTCTGTGCCCTCCCCACACAGCCTCACTGCGTGCAAAAAGGTTAGAGCAGTGCAGGCTGTAGTCACACTTCTGATTGCAGACAGGGGTCTTCAGGGCTCTGGGTGCTTGAAAAGGTCATTTACCAAAGACTAGGGCTGGAGTTAATTATGTCTCTAAGACTGAGATGCCTTATTCAATTACAACCTCTTGTCAATAAGGGATTTCTTTTTTTGAGAGAGTTTTAATGAGTCCTGTAATTTCTACAGCTTTTCCTTTTATATAAACACAACTACTAGAAGTCACATACACCTCCAGACATAAGCACAGCTGCCACAGACTCTTGTTTGTAGCAGTTTGGATGCATTTAAATTTGGCAAATAGTAAGTTTGACCTAATGACCAGTCAGTAACTGAAGTCATCCCTTTATAAAATGGATTTTAATTAAATCTAATTAAATTGTTCTAAGCTGAACAATTGAGTTATAATTACTTTCTTGTTGTTGGTAATATATGAAACAGAATATTTTCTGAATAAATAATGACCCTGATGTATAGGGCTGGTACTTCTGCTAGAGAACGGCACTGTCAGCAGGAGGAGCACAGTCCATTTTACCTGTGCCTTTCACTTGCATGTCGAAAAGCCAGAGCAGACACATGCCTTCCCACAGAAAAATGGGAGGGAAATTTTGTGCAGGAGGGTTTTGCCTGCTGCCCTATGATAGGATTTCTACAAGAAGCAAAAAAAAATGGAAACTTACAACAAAGCCTGTTTGAAGGTATTTGGGGTACTATTATATGTTTTATTTACATTACGTTTCTGCTTTGCAGACACCAGAAGCCTCTTTAGCTGGAGTGAGGATAAGGAAGGGATCCCACCTAATGTCATAAAACAAGGCCCAACATTGGTCAATGTAAGCATCAGTTGTTCCCAGACTCTCTCAGACCCCCAAGAAACAGCTGGTGAGATGGATTTACAACATACAGAAGAACCTAGAACAGCCTGAAGTTAGATTGGGTCTTATAAGAAATCTACAGTTGTGTTCATCTAACTAAGATTATGTGAAATGCCTATTACAATGTGAAAAACACTAGGCCTTTGTAACAGCTTCTGCAAATTAAATCTTCCTTGTCAAGAAAAGAAAGACCATGCAGATGTAAGATTGTCTCTAATTATTCTCAATTCTGTACAGCTTTCAATAAAATGAAAAGTGCTTGTAAGTCACGTAGTATTACTGTGTGGTCTTGCAAGCTGTGACAGACATTTAATTTCCTATGGTTTACTCAGAAAGGCAGTTCTATTTGCAACTCTCTGCAGAAGAGATAGATCCTGGGAAATGGCTGAAGTGTGCATGACACTTCACTACCTAATGCATGAACAAGTTTCTGAGTAGAACTTGAAAAGCAGTTTAGAACAGCCTCTTGCAATTGCTGTAAAAACAAACACAGTGAATTGACTTGTCCTAAACACATTTTTCAACACAACAAAAAAAAGGGAGCTGGCTTGGACACAGTTAAAAGATAATTAATTCATTCACTCTTTACAGCTGGCCCTGTTTTACAGATTTTTGAATTGCAGCTCTCAGCCTGAGGTATGAAATATATTATGCATTTCAGATGTTGAATTATGGAAAAGCATTCCAAGATGAACATGTCTTTGTTTAAGAATTGCTGTCCAGTGACGCAACACCCATAAACTCTTACCTTTTTTTGTCCTAAACCAACAACATCATTACAACCTTTGGAAACTGCCAGAGTTACAGGCTCCCTGCAATCACTCCATAGGTGTTCTGATGTGCATTAGATACTGCAGTGATAAAAGTTATTATTACTGAAATGCTGAACAGACAGATTAAGCCAATATTAATGCTGAATATACAAGAAGAAAAATAATGAAGGTAGATCAGGAAAGAGAAAATTAAATTTAAATTAATTTTACTTTAAAATAAGATGTTGACATTCTTCAGCTGAGATTTACCAGTGTCTTTTTTCAACTGACCTTGTGTGTTTTAGTCCTCATATCTTCTCATAAAAAAATGAACATATGGTTTATTGCAGAGGAAGAAATTCTTTTCAGCTCATTAACTGACATGCATCATAGGTCCATACTACAAATTAGATCACATACTAATAATTCATAGCTCATGCTACCATTCAGCCCTGTGTATCATACACACCTCTGACCTGAGGCATGTGTAAGCACATGCCTTCATATGTGCATTGTTCCTCTGTGGATCAACATTAAAAGAAACCCATATTTTTGTAAGAAGTAAACACAAAGTTAAAAGAATAAGATCAAATTTAAACTATTTACAGTTGTTGCTATTTCTTATTTCTGCTGTCAGTTCTCATTTAACTTGTCCTTCTTCTCCTCCTGGCAGGAATTGCCAAAAAACAGGTGGAAGAATTGCCAATCACAGCCTTTCACTGTCAAAATGTAGACAAACCTGCCCCATAGACCTGTGTTCTGTTTTCCTACACTAGAAACAAAATCCAAATCAAAAGAAGAGAGTATGGTGTTTCTTCCCCAGGTAAAAGGATGGCCTTGATTAGGAACCAAGAGAACCACAGTTTTCCAAATTACTGGAAGCAGTGTGTTTCTAGCTGGTCAAAACTGACCCATCATTAACACAGCTTTTTATATCACTAAGAAACTAGACTTCAGTAACAAATAAAGAAGAAATACATTCTGAGAAAATACCTGTCCCCTGAGTTTAGACAGTTCATAGAATTAGTATCACAAACCCACCCAAGAGTCCTGATCTCATTGTGCAAGCATTGCACTAAGTCAAAACACAGCCTTTTTCTAAGGACCCTTCCACCCAAATGTGTTGCCCAAAAACAAACCCTGTATTCAAACTGAGAGTGTAAAGGAGAAAAGCTTGTCCAAAAAGCCTTCATAGGGATTAATTGTAGGAATAATGTGACATGCTCCCCTTGGCAAGTATCCTGATGTCATGGAACTACAAGAAAATGAATTTGGCACACTTCCTACTCAACAGTCTCTTATTAGAGGCTTTGTTGTGTGAAAGTTGCATGTGTGGTTCGGCCACAAAAGGGACCAAAACCAACACCCAAATTATGGCCTCTGTTATGCAGATTCTCTCTTTCAATATGGACATTAATCCAGTTTGCTTCTGCCAAGCATCACAATAGAATTACTGGCAAGCTGAGCTAACAAAATGCCACTGGCCAGCACTACTACACGGAGGCTGCATTATGCTGCAAATGCTCCCATCAGCTGTCCAGCAGATGTGACAATACACAAGCCAAAAATCTAAAAAAAGGGAAAGGAAAAGCTCTTGTGCTCACCTATAACCAGGATTTCAGTCTGGTTCAGAGCTAGTGCGTTTCACTCTCAATTATTTATTGTACTTAGAATTCAAAACTAGAGTAAACAAAATATTCAAAGCAAAATTGATGGGTGAAATTTATACAGTATTGTTCTGTATTAGGAATGTCACTTTCCAAAGACACATTAGTATTTCAGTGACATTTGCTTATGTTTCCTATCACAAACTGCAGGTCTGTTTCCAGCTGGTGGGTAGAGGCACTTTTACTTATTCATGGTAGGGTTCCTTTCATATTATCTTCTCCTTTTGTGAGGATCAAATGTGCTTTTGTCACCTGCATTTTCACATCTCAGATCAGAGCTACGTTTACCAGGGAGACGTTCCTTCAGAGGATCACACTAGAATGATGCTGTCTGTGCTGCAGTAATACAAGTAATAAGCAGGAGAACACAGTGCAGGTGTAATAACAGGAAAGTCACTCAAGTGCCTGTTTCAGAAGCGGAAGATGCTCTACGGAGAGTAGAAAGCCTCAGCTTTTGACATGGCATCCTGCAATCTAAATCCAGTCTGTGAAATAAAACCAAGTGGTTATTAAATAAGACCAGTGAATTGCAGCCCCAAAGGTCATGCAGGCAGAAGGAATTGCTCTGCGCATCAGAGCTTTGTCTCCAGCTTGCCTATTCCTCATTTTTTCCCAGCCAGCCCCCCAAAACTGTGGAAGAGGCCCCACTAGGCTACCTGTAGCTGGGAGGACCTATTCAATGCCACTGAACTAGCCCAAGGAACAAACATGCTAGAATTTGGATGTGTTAAATGATAAAACATTATTTGCAAATTCAGTTCTAGGCAGTGCAATATGCTTTCTTTTTCCAGACAGTTTCATTTCCTCACCTTCCCATGCAGAGGTGTCCAATTATAACAATATAATCTGTTCATTAAAGGGAAGATTTTAGTAAAGACATTTAAGAACATCAGTAAGGCAGGCAAGATGAAAATACATTATAGTTGGGTAATGGTAAAAATAATTGAACTGGAAAAAAACTGAAGTGTAGTTTGAGGCTGGGCTAAGGGAGACAAAAAAGTCAGAAACTATGGAAGAGGTAAGACAAGTCCAGAATATGAAGCCAGGTTCAGGTACTAAATGTTTCCAATTACCTAGCATACAACAACTCCCACACAAGCTACTAACAATTTTGAGTTTTCCCTTCATCCTGTACTCTGGGCAAGCCTTAGACCTTTAATCATGTCAGATTCTGGTTTGCCACGTTAGGGGTGTAAACTCAAACCCTTGAAATTTTGATACATCTGGACAAGATCTGATATTTCTCTCTTTGAGTGAGAGAAATAGCACTGTAGCTGAGTGTATGCTTTGCTTTTGAAAACTGGATAGTTAATAATCCTTCACACTTTGAAAAGTTTTTTCCCTTTTCTTGGATAAGAAGACCGGAAGCATTTTTTCAAAACACAGAATAGCTGAACACTCGTAGCACTTCAGAAACATGTTAAACCTCTTCCAGGTTCACCTCCTCTGTTTCCACTTCAGTGCACATAGAACAGTCACTACAGTCACTGAAAGGCTACTGAAAAACATTGTAGAAATATTTTTTTTTTTAATTTTTGGGTGTTTTTTTTGTTTTTTTGTTTTTTTGGTGTTTTTTTTTTGCTTTGGGACAAATTTTACACCAGGAAAAAAGCTAACTGGTAGGTTTTGGTTAGATACATGTGAAGTGTTGGTATCTGCCACGTAGTGCCAGCATTATGATAAGGGAATGAGAGTAAAAGAAAAACAAAGTATTATGTTAGTGAACCATCTGGTTGTTTCTGACATGGGTTTAATGCAGTGTAGTCCAGACGGAAAGGACAGGGACACCACAAGAGTGGCAATTAGCTTTATTTATTGCTTCCATTCCCCAACTTCAGAAACCAATTTAAGGCCAGGGATCATAGCATGCAAAATGCATCTCCCATGCCTATTCATGCTATATAAAATGACAGGCAATTTAGCCTCCTCCCAAGGAGGAGGTTAGCAATGGCCAGCATTGGTGCTCAAAATGTCTTTGGAGGGCCAGCAGTATTTAACTGCTGCAAGAGGCCTCAATCCATGGATTACACTGCCTAGCAGGATGCCTAGCAGCAAGGTTGATATCCCTTCTAGATGCTGCAGAGAGGTTTCAGAGCTACCACCCAGACCTGAGAAAGTGATAGGATACTGGGGAAGGTACCATTGCTGCTGGACCTCAGTTTCTGATTCAGTGAGTGTGTTGACACTTCTTGATGTTTTTGGAGTCACACCAAACCATGGCTCAAGAGAGGGGCTGCAGGTCTGCAACTTGTAGAGGGCCTACTCATGCAGCATCCCAGGGCTGCCCTGGGACCTGGGGGTGGAGCGACAACTCCAGCTCCCACCTATGCATCTGTGGGTGGGTTGCAGAGATGGCAGTAACCATCTGATTGAGCTGATGTTTTCCCTTCCCTTCCCTTCAATTTGGAATTAGTTCCTCTCCGCTACACAGAAAGGCAATTGTGGAGACTTTATGTAAGTCTATTCCTATTCAGTTGGGCCATGTGCTCAGAAAATTATGGAGTATTTAGTAAACAAGCAATTAGAGGCTGCTTGAAAACCACTTCTGCTGCTGGAAGGATTCAGTCCCCATCGCAGTATTCATATGATGCCATCACCACAGCAACCAAACCTGTAAACAATGCCGGTGATCATGGATAGCACACCCCTACTTGTTTTCGAGATTAGAAACAAAAGCCTTGCCAGACTGTATTTCTTTCCTGCCATTGCAGGCTCCCTGATTGAAATGCTACTTGGATGTTTTGCTCTGGAGAGGAAGTACATCAGTCTTTGACTTAAGATGTGAGCAAGAGGTTAAACTGCAGTGCTCCACCAGGTCATCTGGTTAGAACTCGACATGTTATTTCTGTGTTAGCAGTGCCTATCTGCCAGCATAATGGCAACACATTTATTAACACCCATGGGCCCTGTTCCTTCTGAAATAAGACAAAGCTGACATTTCATTATGGTATCTACAGGGTGGGATCCGTCTTCTGAGTTCCTCATTGAAGACATCTAGGGAATTCTGCAAAACTCAAAGCATATAATGATCTAAATATATATTTCCTTCATCTGCAACCTGAAAACTGTATAAATCTGAAGAGATGATCTTTGTAGAGTAAAATGACTACATCTTACTTGGGAATAATATCCCCTATCTGTTCTTAATAACTTAGAACAAAGGGTTATTTTAGCATTAACTCCTGCAGGGGGTTGTTGATATACCTGAGGCAGCTATACAGTGCTGATGATAAAGCCTGAGAAAGATGATGGTCTAATCCACTGCCTTAAAACTCACATCAGAACTCTCAGTATGGGTGAGCAGCATCATAGCCAAGAGTCTAGCCTAACCCTAACCCTAATCCTAGATAAGCACAGTGTAGAAAACCTTACACTGACACAGCTCATTTTAGTGACTATATGCACCTATTTCATCTAAAATAAGATGTCTAAAATCGGCTAATTTTAGATGAAATGTAAAATAGGGGGTTATTCTCCACTGGTTGAAGAAAACTTTAGATTGACTAGCTCTGGTTTAGACACATCTTAGAACTCAAAGTCATGGAGAGACAAATCATTCCTTTGCAGCCGTTTTTGGCACCAGCAAGTTTATTGTCTAACCATTCAATACACAGATTTAAGAGAAACTCTTCCCTCTGAAGCCAGTTAGAACTGCTTTGAATCAATCTATTCAGGCTGCAGCTGGAGAGCTATGGTCCTTTCTAGGAAGACAATGATGGTCCTTTCTGGGAAGATTTATTGAATTGGAAATAATAATTAATTTTTTCCTTGTTTTGCTCACTGAATTAAAAATTCTTCTTCAGCTCTCTGAGTCCTTCCTCAGCACAAGGAATTCCAAGAGTTAAATGTATATTTTTTTGTGGAATTAATCTGATTATAATTATTTTGGATGTCTTACAGGATGTCTTTTTAACTCTAGTTCCATGTAGTTCATGTCTTCCAGATGGAGACATTCATGGGATAAACCAGATGAAAATCTGCAAGGCTTAAGGAATGGGGAGAATTCACCAATGCAGATTTTAAGACTATCCAGGGCAAAACGTATCTTTGGATTTTTTTGGGACAAATGGTTAAATATTTATGACCTCATTTCTTCAGCCTCGCTGGTTTCTTATGACTATATTGGGCATCAGATAATTTTAAAAAGTTTACAAAACTTGATGTTTTCATAAATTTTAGTTCTATTTCTTCCATCACTTCAGAAAGCAAATTACACATTCCTCATTTCATGTCTTGCTCTACAGAGGGGGAATAATGCCAGGTGCTTTGAGTGATTAGCTACAAAACATGAATCACAATTACTGAATCATTGAAGCGAGCATTTCACAGACTTCAGCCTGAAGTTTATTTATGCAAAACTACTACACAACTTCTTGTAAACAGCAAATAGTCAAGAAGGAGAAAAACTCAGGCTTTTTATTTGCACATCAAACGCAGGTCTGCTTTAAAAGAGAACAGTAATTATAATTAAAAATTTGAGCAAATACATGGTCTACTGAGGACTCCCTTCAATAAAAAGATATACTTACTTTTAAACAGGGTTTTTCCTAATTTGCATGTTAATTATGTTATTTTAAATACCTGTAGTAGACTGATCATGCAAACCTGATGTTCATTTTAGTTGTAAGACTATATAATCTAGCTAGGTTAAGCAACATCTGTTACAGTTATGTCTTAGTAAAGGCCATCGACTTAATGGGAGAGAGACTAATTTTAAATTATCTTTCACATTTCATGTATCTCTTCCACAGACATTACTACTCTATCTGATCTGAACAGTAAGAAAATGTGACATTCACACAATGACTTAAAAGTTGGCATGATTAACCAAACAGGAGACATGAACAGAAAAAGGAAACATCACACTATAGAAATGCAGGAAATAGTTAATTTGTATTTTTTAGAGGCTGCTAACATAATTCCATTCCAGATGGCAGTGAGAGTGCAAATCTGTTCTGTTCTGTGAGGATATGGGTGTTATAATAGGCTCCAATGGATCAGATTTATTTTTCAATGTTTTTTTTCCACAGAACATTTTAACCATTTCAGAAAACAGCTATTTGTTTTGCATGCTCAGTATGAAGTATTCATATAAGTTACTGTGTGTCATTACTCTTCACAAAATACCATACTATGGAGATGATTCCTCTCCAGGGGCATTTCTTCTTAGAAGCTGATAAATTGATCAGTCTGTTCCATGTAGGATCTTCTCATAAAGCCAGACATTTTAAGAAACAGACTCCCTCTCTTTCCACAGCCTTTTCCCTCCTTTGACTCCTTCACTGATGCTCCACCTTCAAAGGATTTTTTCCTGTAGAAGGCTTCCAGTGTCTTCACACTTCTCAGAGCAAGAAAGCTTACGGATTACTTCTCCTTCCCTCCGTGATGCTCCTCAGGGTCCTTAGATGCTAGGATCTCTGTAGCTTTACAAGAATGCTGGTCTGACTGTCTTCATTTCATCCCTGAGTATCAAAATCCTAGGGAAAACATGAGGTTATTAGCATGACTAGAGTAGTGTCCTTCATTTCTTTACAGCCAGTTCACTCCTGCTTCAATGCAAAACAAAAATAAATATTGTAAAACCTTGATATTTTAAATTTAGGAGGGATGCTGATTTCACTACACAAGCCCCATCATGCTGCACTATCTATCCACAGCTGCACTATCCCAGACCTATCCCTCACCATCCAGCACTGTTCTGTTTTCTGAGGCCCTACCTCTCGGGAGTTTTCTCTCCAACCTTCCTATGTTCCCTGTTCTAAATGATGGAACTCTTAGGAAAATTGCTTTCAATGCAGGATATGGATTTGCTTGCATCAGGAGCTTAATAAAGCATTACACAATGGAATATGTTTGATAAAGTCTCTGGACTACCTACTTCATGGTAAGAGCCAAGAATTTGCCAAATATTGTGTATATGTGTTGAGAGACAAAGAAATGAGGACAAATTTCACTCCTTCCAGTTAGCTGCACTTCACCACTCAAAACCAATTTTTGTTGTTTCAAAATCCCTTCTATATTTTCTGTCCTGCTTTTCTTTGCTCTATTGAGGATTTTCATTTGTGTTATAAGCCAGTTGTCCAACGTGTGCTTTAGAATTTCCTTCAAAATACTTCTCTGATACGGAGAAGAACTGTGGTCTGTGTGAGTATCTGTTGTGCTTTTGAATGGCACATTAGAGAGACATAATTCCTTACTCCACTGTAAGGTAACCTGAAGTACCTTTTGGTACCTATTGAAACCTATGGTACCTATTTCATTTCAACCTGCTTATGTCTGACAGAAGACCAATGATATTGATTAGCATATCTATATAAACTAAAAGCAAAATAAAACTAGTTAGCTTTAAGGCAACATTTGTTCTGATACAGGGTGAATACTGATATTAAGAGATTAATTGATGGTTCAATAAGCCCTGGAACTTGCAATCATGGTAAGTGTCAAAAACAGAAAAGCTGGGAGTAGAAGAATGAGCTTTCATGCTCTGGACCTGCTCAGTAACAATTAAGAGGTAATTGTGATATAATTATATTTGGGGTTATTTTTTTAATTTGCATTTTTTCATCACTTTTTAAAATTTGCAATATTTCTTAAGCATGTACAGATTTTACTCAGAATTTAAGCTTCCCACAATGACCAGAATATTAAAGGATTAAAGCATATTATTTTCACCATACTGAAGTTTGGACAAGGAGATCAACTGTCAAACCAGTGAGAGATCTTTTTTTACCTCTTAAATAAGTGGAAAGAAGGAAAACACAAAATCACAGTCCCCAGCTTCACTTTTATGACTGTATAACTATACTGGAAATTTTCACTATAAAACTTCAAGCAACTTTAATGAGTGTCTTTTTATAAAAATAAAAAAAAACACTGAAAGTGAATTGATTGTACTGCAAATGGAAGTATCTCACATAGTTTATGCCATACTATTACGGATTTATTTCTTCTTCGTTTAATCTCTCAGTTGACTTGGAATTAATTAAATCTTTTAAGTAATGTTTAGGATATGTCTATGGCATAGCAGTTTCTTATACACTGAATATTTTCATTTACATGCGTCTGTACCTGGAATATCTGATTCAGATATTGATTTGAGTACTACTTGTTCCCTTATAAAGCTGAATTCAGATAGTAAATCTGACTATGCAAGTGATGAAGTATTTGACATTGATTTTAAAAACAGGATTATACAAAGTAGATAGAAAGAAAAGTAGAGATGTTTCTCTCAAACACTTGTTGAAATTTCTAGAACATTTACTTGCAAATAGACCTGAGATATATATACAACATATAAAAGAAATAATATATTTGTCTAATTTGATAATGGAAAATGAAGGGCAGTGTATTGTAACTAACCAACTGATTATTCTGTTTCTCTGCAGCTTTGCTTTTTGTTACACTTCAGAAAACACATTTGTGCTTTAGTATCTGTTCATCCATTTCACCACTAGGAAGTTCAGATGCCTCTTAAAACACCAGTCATTGTTTACAGCAATAAAAATGATGTTTTCTGATGGCTGCCAAGTGGTTTATTAACAACACGAGTATATCCCAATTTAGTATTTTCAAGGGTTTGCTTGCTTGTTTTTGGTAATTATACCAAAATAATTACTTCTTAAACACTATTTTGAAAAAAAAAAAATTCACTGTGGAGAAAAATGTTCTCAGTATATATTCAAAAATATAAATGTGGTGTCCTTCCACTGAGTTTTTTAGCACCACAGAAATAGATCTCAGGGATGAATGTGCTTATGTTGTGATCAGATAGGATCCCAGAAAATAGTAATGATGAAGAATAAAACCCTTTCAGAAAGAAATATATTGGTAAAAAGAAACCAGAGATGTTATAGAATACTGATACATGCCGCATGAAGGGAACCATTTGTCTTTCCAGGGACACTAAACCACATCACACTGAATAATAAGCCAGGGAATGGCAATTGGTACGGTTGCAACATCATTTCGTGGTGAATACTATGTTAGAGATGGCACTGATTAACTCATACAACAGACATGATGAGTAAATGGATTTCACTTTCTGCTTTATTATATAATGTTATTTTAAACATGCATGTAAAGTGAGTTGGAATTTCTTGGCAATGACTTCAAATTATGTTCATAGTTGTTCAAAATAGGGAAGAGGATTTATCTAATGAACAGGTTTCTCAGCAAGCCATTCTTAAAATAATAAGTTTTATGGGAAAAGATAAATTCTTTTTTACTTGCCTACACTACTGAACTTTTCTGTTGTTTTCTTTAACTGAGAATGCAGCTCTCATTCGCACATCACAAACAGATAAATGCAATTGGTGGCAAACAGTGCAGATTAGAGAACATGTCTACTTAGAGGCTATGGAAAAATCTTGCTATTCCACTTTTTGCAAGTGGGAAGCAGTGGGAAATGGCACTAAATTACTAACAGTGATTCAGCAGTGATGAGGAACTATTCTCATAAATTAGAAATTGTGAAATAGTAATAAGAAAACTGTCATTTAAAACTTAACATATAAAGTTGTCACACTTTATGCAATATTGCACATACTCAATACGTGAAGGATTTAAGGGGTCTAAAGCCTGTTGGTGGCTTTCAGATTTCTTTTGTTATCACATTTAACAAAAACTGAGTTAAATCTTCATAGCCCAGAAATAAAAACACTTTCTGGAGTCTGTGTTTTCCTGCTCCTGGGTATCAACAGTGGGAATCTTCTCCAAATCCACAGATATCTTCTCCAAACAGATTGTGGGAGAATCCTTTATGGAGGGAAGCAGGTGGTATTTATAAAAATGGTGAGTATGGGTTGCCTTCTGACTGAATGGTCCTTACATTTATGGACTGCTATCATTCTTTCCAAATTTGTTAAAGTCTGTGGGAGATTAAAGTTTCATACAAGTTTAATTCCTCAATACTAAATATTGTGACTATTCAGTTCTGAGTTCAGAATACCAAAATGTTTGTGACAGTTGCTCCTGTTCACAGAGACTTGGCACTGTCCAGAGCACAGTCCCACCACATTCCCAGAGCTGTCTGAAGGTCCCTGCATTGGGGACCCTCATGGAGTTGTGGCTTCATGCCAGCAGTTGCCACACAGCAGTCACTCAAAAGAGAAAAGAAAAACATTTCACAACAAATTCAGGGCAACACCTTCCTGCAACCATAAGGGCCAGCTCTTAGTGAGCCACTGCCTGCTAACTATCTGCCCTTGAGAAGTAAGTCACAAGAGCTACAACCCTCAGTGCACAATCCTTGCTCAATTACTGTTGTCAGAGCCTGGAAGTATTGGGACTAAGAAGTAGATGGGAAATTATTTGCAGAAGTGGATGTGGGAGCATGTTGTCACCCAGAAAGGGTCAAGCATTCTGATATATTCAGACTGCACTGAGCTGTACCATTGCTGTGCTTCGTCGCCTGGCATGGGAGTTGTGGGTTGCACGGAGTCATGATCCACGTTGTCCTTGTACTGTTCACCACCACCACAACCCAAGTCCAGACAGAGGAAAGTGTAACAGAGTACCAGCATAGAAATGAAAAAATAATGGAATCAAGGCCCACATAACATGAGATATTCTGTATCCAGATAATATTTTTATTTGGTGCTTCTGTACCAGTTTCTATGTTCATTCTATATTGATTGAATCTGTACCAGTATTCTTAAGTACTGACCATGGATGCTGCTGTGACCTGATTAGAAAAAGTTGTAGCGGGACTGAGTAGTCCTTCTGGAAATCTGGAGGGTAACTCTGTCTAGCCACACACTGGTAGGGGTGATAGAGCTCAATATAAATATAATTTCTTATCTACATGGTCTGTCACTGGCCAATACCATTTAAGCTTTTTCAAGTAGGATGGATTCCAGAAGTCTCAACAAGTTAGTCAAAAAGAAAACCATTATACATTGCTAAATATATACATACATATATATGTAACATAGACTGCAAAACAGAGGCTGGGGAAGTACACAGAGAAAACAGTATGTACAATTGCCTTGTTACGTAACGTATTCTTCGTAATACCAAAATGTGTTATGTAACTTGGTTACTCTGAGAGATGAGACCTTAGGTCTAGCCTAGAATGGTCACTCTAATATTCTTAAAGTGTGGGAGGGAGCTTGTTATGTAAAATTTGGTCTTCTGACAATATTGATTTTGTCATTTGAGTAGCAGTGGCAGAGCAGAAGCCCTTGGCAGGGTAAACTGTCTCTATAAATCAAAGGTCTTGAAAATTGTGAGTGTTGCAGCGATGCTGCCTACCACCCTCGTGGCTGTCCACTAGCTGTTTAGGAGGAAGGCAGTTACTGGCAGAAGCTACAGTTGTGCATGTGGTCCTTCCTTGTTAAAACCTTTCAGTGAGATTCATTCAGGAGAGCAATCTTTCCAGCTTACAACTCACTGGCAAAAGAGACGGTCCTTTGATGAACTAAATAGGCTTTAGGAAGTTTTCCAGGATGTAGCTGATGAAGAGATGTTAGCCCATGAACCAAACTCCACAGGTGATGAGTGCAGTTTTGGTTTACACAATTCAAGGGGGCAGAATGAGGAGCAGTGACTCTCTGTACAGTTTTCTCAGGGCTTCCACCTCTCCTAGCCCATACATAAGATGTCATTGGCATTTTGCAGGATTGAAACAGTCTGGATAGTTGAAGAATTGGCCTTCAAGGGAGTTCAGTGACCACTCTTAAATAAGAATGCAGACAGACTTGGGGAGCATCTCTGCTGAACTGGGAAGTTTCAAGCAAATTTCACTTCTCTAAATACTGAATGGGCCTGATCTTCAGCATGTTGAAACAAATCTGATTTTTTTTCAAATACATTCAATTTAATCTATTAGAAAGCAATTGAAATTATGCATTACAAGTTGTTCTTCTAAATATAGTATTACCGCTAGTTGCTCTGAAAAATTCCTAAATTAAGAGCTGACTGAAAGAAAAACATTTTGATTATAGCTTTCATCAGTTTGTGTTTGTCTGTTTTCTTCCTACATTCATAAAACAGTGGATTATTAAAAGTTGATAAATATTGCCACAAAGTCATCTGACCTTATAATCTGAGGCAACAGTTAGCCAAAGAAATGTCTCTTTCTGACAGCCAAAGTTGTTCTAGTAATATGAGCAGCACAACCTAACAAGAACCCCCTTTTTTGTCAATACATAGTTGTGATGTGGACTGTTTTTAATAGGACTTCAGAGATTAGAGTATTAAATTAAACACAATAGATAGATATTCAAATGAGAGCTATAGTAAAATGAGAATGTACCACACAAAGAAGAAATATTAATATATAATGCTCTTTTCTGTCTGTGAAATACATCAACCATAACAGCATTTCACAGAGAAACTGCTTACAATTACTCATCCAAATGAGTGAGATAGCATTGTCTCAGAAGTAAATAACTTATATGCAAAAGCTTTCATTGGTATGAATTTGTTGATAACACCCTTTTGTCTAATATATATTAAATTTGATATCTCCAGAGTGACGAATGACTTATGTCTGTGTATATTCTCAGCTTCATGGGTTCTGATGCCCAAATCTCATTATAAAAGATTAAACTTTCAATTAAATTTTCCTTTATGCATTTAAGATGGCATCCATTAATATTTTGTTGTTGGGGGGTAACAGTAATTGCCTTTGACTTGCTTACTTGGCAGAGGGATGAATTTTTTGAAAAGAGGTGTTCCTACAAATTTTTAGTGGAGGAATTGCTGTTTCAGTTTTTTTGTGACATTAGTGTACCATTCTGAGGTACAAAGGAAAAAATAATATCATTAAGACACTAGAAGATTTCTTATTAATGTGTTTTTTCATGAGGTATGGGTCTCAGAAATCACACCACAAAGCTGCAGTTGAGGAATTCATAGAGAAAAAATAAAAGTTGATTCAAATAGAAGTCTCTGAAGCAGACTTTGAAGAATTAGCATAATATCTCTCAGGTTTTATTCATATGTCATAGATTTTAGAGGCAAAGTTTACCCATAATATAAAAATCTGTTGGCTTTTTAGCTCCCCCTATCTCAAAAGAATTACCCTAAAAGAAGATTGCCAGCCAGGCTAGGGCAAGGAGAGTCATGAAGATCCCTAACACAATTATAGGGGAAAGGCCTGAGCAGCAACTCACTGCATTTGATAAGAATTAGAAACCAGTATTAGGAGTGTCCCAAAAATTCAGGGACCTAGCGCATGAGATGAAAGATCAAGGAAACAGTGATGGCTACAATGAAAAGGGATAAGAGAAATAGAAGAGGAATGTAAGGAAGTTTAAAGTGTAAATAATGAGATACTGAGCTGGAAAGAAAATAAGTATGGGAAGTTAGAATGGGAGAAAGGAAAACAGACAACAAAATAAGGCAAAAGGAAAAAAATAAAGAGAAGTCAACTGAAATAAAGTGAATAGGATGGTGTCTTACACCTGAAATTGTGGCAATATCGGATAGAGAAAATTGTGAAGGCACACTTTGAAAGGCAGATTGGAAAAAATTAGACAAAACTTGGTCTTTTTTCCAGACGGAAATCTTTTTTCTAGATTCCTCTTTGCCATCTGTCTATCCAACAGCTCGTAGACTGGAAAACTAACATGGGTGATTTAAGGTTTTTCACATTTAGGATAATAAACTAAGAACTGGAAACTGGGATGGAATGAAGGGTGAAGCTGCTCATGAAACTGTAGGAATAGGCATGGATAAAACCACTGAAGAAATTCTGCACTATTCATGTAGCTATCTTGTCTGTCATGGGCTCTCTAGGTGCTGGTGGTAGGAGATGCCACAACTAGATTCAAAAGCAGTCACTTAGTCCATTTTAAAACCCTTTCTTGCTTTTAAAAGGATTGTAGGGCATTTTCAATGCCTTTCAATCCATTTAGGAGACCTTGTTATTTTTCCTTCCTTAATAATCAGAGCAACAAGCCTGAAATAACAAGCACAAGAGCATTTTAACAAACAGAAAAAAAAAGCTAAGCAGTGAAGAACCCTTATTCCTGACAGATTCAGTGCAATAGATACAAACAGTAATAAAGTTTTAGGAACATGGTTGCATGAAGGTTTATTTTCAGAAATTACTTTGATTTATAATTACCTTAATGAATGCACTAAAGCAAAGGCATAGCATTATGTAAGAAATGCCAGATGGAAGTTGTAATCAAATTTGCTGATGAAACCATTTTAGAGAGAAAACAATAACCCCAAAGGTAAGCATACTGAAATAATGATTTCTGTTCGTGGAAAAGAGGTACAGACTCCTGTATCCTAGATTATGAAAAAAAGGATTTATGGCTTTTTATCTGAATGTATCACTTAGGGATGTTAATCTTTGGGGTTTGAGTGGTGTTTGCTGTTTATTTTTCTTTTCTTAAAATAGATCATATTGAGTTCTTACAATGCACATTTCTTTTTAGTATCTTGCAAAAAAACCCACAATCATTAATATTAGGCAAATGTTTGAAGATATTTTGAAAAGGAGATTTTTAATTCACTTTATCCTTCTTTATACAGTTTAATTTAAATAATTAAGAGTAAATTTAACCAAATCTTGAGGTCATTGTGAACTAATTAAATATACATACAAAAAAAATCAACAAATAGATCAAAAGTATTTAAGGAAATCAGAATTAGGTATTGAACTGTTCACATAAGAAGGCAATGTGTTCTATCTATTTATTATGAATTATGTGCACTTTTTTGCATTCATGTCAGAGATAAATAAACAGTTGCAGCTTTGAACTTCTTTCCTTAATGCATGCAACCTGTTGTCTAATAAATTATACCTTAATGAGCTTCTTAGAATTATTTTGCTTGGCAAAGAAGGTAAAAGACACAGAAATCAAAAAAAAAAAACCCTGTCAGCTCTGAAGTCTTTAACCTGGCCATGTCTCCACCTGCTTTCTCAATTGTACAAGTTTTTGCAAAATGAGCATTCAGCTTAAAACCTGATTTTAAAGGGCTAATCTTAAGCTCCATTTTTACCTGCAGCCTCTGAATCACCTTATTGAGAGCTGAGTGGTTTTCACTTTTAGGGCACTCCCATTGCATAAAAAAACAAGAATGAAGTATGAAACAAGAGGGAGCCATCTGCAGTCTTCAGATACATTTCAGTCTGTCAGGGGTCCCACACACCTAACACAGCATGCACTGGTGTTAGCCAAGCACAAGAACACAGGCTTCAGAACTTCTGGGAAATACAGGCAGAAAATAGATACGAAACTCTCTGGAGCTCTAAACAGAATGGTAATGTTGATGCCCATGAAAACAGGGTCCAAAGAAAGAAAAATCAAAAAAGGGTTTGATCACAGATCATGTTTGCTCCACCCAGGTTATCCAGGTCGACTCCAGATGTAGGACACAGATGGTCCCAGCCTGGTACCCCAGGCACTGCCTGAGGTCAGCCTGCAAGCTTGCCCAGGGGAAGGGACAGGAGCAGGACACAGGTCGTTGCTAAATAAAGTCCTCTCCAGCAAGGCTCCTCCTTTATGAAGAGCAAAACCCTACCTCTGCACACGGTCTCCTCCACTTCCCCCCCACCAATACCCAAGGAACCTTGTTCTGGAACCTGGAGGCTGGGGGAGGGCCTGGTGAGGAGGCAGCTGAGTGTTCAGTGGGGAATTCAAGAAGGCAAGACCTGATAGATCTGACAGCATCTGCAGGAAGGGAATCTGCAGGTTCAAATCACCAGCTTCCACTTAGAAGGGATTTAGGGAGGTCCCCAGGAGAAGTGCTGAGAACATTCAAGCAGCACATTGATTCAGCATGTGCAATGGCAGGCCTCCCTCCTTGAAGGCAGACCTGAATCAGCTTCCTTGGCAGTACACCCAAGAAATGCAGGGGTACAAACACCACCTGCTCTACTCAGAAATTGCCTTGATGGTGTCAACTCTTACATTGTCCATATTTTAAATTTATTTTTAATTGTGATTCAGTGACTTAAACTGGATCAGAACAACAAAGAAATGTTGACTGAGAAAGCTTTGTTTTCAAAACCTGACTGACCACTCTGCTCAGCTTCCCCTGCCAGTGACTTATCCCCACTCCCTATGGTGAGCAAACCTCAGAAACTCCTCCAAATTCAAGCAACCTAATACAGTCACTACATTTCCTCCTGATTCATTTGTTCATCGCTGTTTTACACTCCAAGCCTTGTTATGGGCGAAAGGGACTGCACCATGTAGCTCAGCAGCTTGATGTTTGCTGCCAGCCACATGCTGACACATGCACCCACGCTCTCGCCTCCCCAGCTGCGGTACCACAGGCACAAGTGCCTCAGGCCCATGGTCTGAACTCCAGTGTGCTGCACTCAAACCCCAAACACACACGTGCACAGAGAGCACACACCCAGGAAAGGAGTGAGTATTGGAGTTTAATGAGATGACAGCACAGACCGTGCTGGCTGGGCTGAGGGCATGGCCAGACAAACGTCATGACCTGTAAACTGTTCAACAGGCAGCTGGCTCCTTATATCCTCTTGCTCAACCTCAGAGAGCTCCTCCCAGCATCCCATAATGAGTTCCATTCTCCAGGACAAGGAATTCCCCAACTAGTCTGTGCAAGGCCCCAGACAGCCACATCTCTGGGGACTGACGATACTGGGTCTCACCTGACCTGTGGGGGTGATGCTCCTGGGACAGCCCTGGGGGGCTGGGGCTGGCTCTCCCATCTCTGACTGGGACACTGGGACTCCCCCACTGCCCTGTGCCCCCATGCCACTCTGCGTGGGAAAGGGTGAGCCTTTAGCACATACTCTAACAAACACCAGCACACCAGTGGGAAGCATTTTGATTGCTACTCAGTCAAAACAGGTTGGTGCCTTGTCATTTATTCTCCCATTCATCTTATACAGCAGAAATAAAAAGGAAATTAAATTGATAAAAGGACT
This sequence comes from Donacobius atricapilla, assembly GCA_013397315.1. Classification (NCBI taxonomy): domain Eukaryota; kingdom Metazoa; phylum Chordata; class Aves; order Passeriformes; family Mimidae; genus Donacobius; species Donacobius atricapilla. The sequence goes on along the minus strand of WBMY01005575.1, from coordinate 171,562 downwards.
GACAGCACTCTCTCTACTACAGAGAAAAAAGAAGGCTGGAGTGGAGGACCTGTCATTTGTCCAGATGGACCCCTGCAAACTGGGAGCCCTTGGCAGTGCTGGTGAGGCAGCCAGGCACAGCTAACTGCTAGCTAATGCCTCTGGATAAAAGGGTCTCATATGGCAGCAGGCAACTGGCCCAGCTGTGGAGGAAGGACTCTCAGTCTCCCACCCAGTGATTATGAACATCTGTGAGGGTGTCCCAGAAAAACTCTTGTCCCTATTAACCTGTGCCCTGTTCCCAGCTCCCAAACCTGTGCTTCTTTATGTGGCAGGATATACCCCCAAGCACTGCCTTGCTGAGATGGAAAAACAGAGCTAAGTACAACCAAATGGGCAGTATAAAAGGAGCAGGTGCCCCCTCGAGTTTTTTCCAGGAGACACCAGAAAGGAGCACTTAGGAATTGCATCCTAATATTAAAAGAGCACAGAGTGGGCCACTGAATCCCAGAAAATGGGCAACGGCTCTCAGCAGCAAGGCCAGGCCTGCTCTGAGCAACTGAAGCAGTGATGTTTAGTGAAGATTTTACTGCAGATGTCTGGGTTTTGGAGCCTAAAATCTTGCTCCTCTACAACCTTCAAGGTTGTGAAAGGGCACCCAGTGTAAGTTATGTTGCCAGCTGTACTAAAAAGATGCTTCAAAAACATGCTGGACAGGATACAAGTGGAGAGAATAGCAACCAGATGATTCAACGCTGGCTGCACATCTTCTCTCAGCTGCCAATAGCACAGGGTCTGAGTCAATGGGCTGTAACAGCCTGTCTTGTAAATAATCCTCCACATTTTTCTCTGCTGCAGAACTACTTAAAGGAAAAAAAAAAAAAAAAGTTTTCTTTCCCTTGTAACAAACAGGACCATTCACTGTCTCCTGTGTCATTCCTGATGGTATGTTTCTGTGGTGCAGAAGTATATTGGGGTGTCAGTGTCCTCTTGAGCTGGACCAGAAAAGGAGGTATCATAGGATGTACTGTGTTTAGAAGATTTGAATTGAATTAACCACATCTTCGTATTCCCTTCTGAGAAGACAGAAAATGGGATACTTTCGAACGTAAGGTCTGGATAAAATCCTATCATTTAAATTCCCTAGTGTTCCAGAGGCAGCCAGACACAGCCTACTCTTTTGAACAATTCACAACACAGATTTTTCTTATGGACTTGTATCAGAAAGTCTGCATCTTGATAATGGAGCTGCACTAACTCTAGAGTGCCTTTGTACACAGACAAAACTCTAAGGCATGGGGAGAAGGCACTCTTACAGCAACCATCACGGAAACATTCTCCTTGGAGTCATATTTCTGCTTCCCCTCAAAAAGGCTTTTAGGCCATTTGTGACCTACTGCTAAAAGGAGCTGATGTAATTGCAGAGAGCAGACACAGCACCCAGTGTACCTCTCTAGGGCAGGACGCAGCTGCAAGATCAGGCAGGGCAAAGTTAGGGCTGGAAAAGAGCATTCCTTCACTTTGGCTGAGGCAGGGAACAAAACTTCACGTCTGCACTTAATAATGCTTCTGGGCCCGTGGGTGAGTGTGGAGGTCTCAGGTGAGGCTAGTGAAGACCACTGAGACTCATTGGTGCACCTGGGCTCTTGGGACCATTCTCCACTAGCTGCCACCTGGGAAACGTGGTGGTCTCTCAGAGAGCTTGTGTCATATCTGCAGCTTTTCATCAACATCTCAGGTACCCAGTGAGTCCTCAGATGTTAATGGTCACCTACACATAGCCAGCTGAGCTAAGCCAGTCAATGTATGGGATTTGACAGTAAATTAAGATATCAAAACACACATATTACACACCTGGTGTTAGGTTTGAAAATATTGCTGTGTCAGCAGACTTGGAGGTGTAGAATTATTTACCTGAGAAGAAGGATCTGGTGCCATTTGAGATGCTCTTGTGTATCTAAGGTGTCTCTAGGATATCTGCACAGGACTGGAAGATGTGACAGGAGCAGTTACATGAGACTCAAGAACTTTTGCAACAAATACTGCAGGAAGTTAGGCAGGATACTGTGGGACACCTTAATGATGAGTCACCGTATTTACACAGTCAAATCACAAGTTATTACTACGATTTCATCTAAAGAACTTTTGGGCAGCCAAGCATTTGGTATTTGTGTCAAGATGGTCTGAATGGTGGGTCTGATTTTTCTCACTAGACCTCCCTTGCTCATACTACTTTAGGTATAAAATTTCATCTAAATCCTAAGAAATCTACTCTTCCTCTTGATTTAGCCCTCAGAGACACATTGCTCTGCAGTACATTTTACAGTACAATGTCTTGGCTATCTGGGACTGCAGCCCAGACTCACTTTGCTTTGGCATACCTGAAGAGAGATGCACCATTGTTCCCAGAATGAATTTTAAAATATTTCCACATTGAGGACACAGATAAACACAAAATTCTTATAGAAGATCAATGCTGTGAGGAGTGGCAACTGCTTTGGCACACTTCTGAGGTGCACCACTTTGAAATGGTGCAGATTCGAAGCTCTAAAACATTCTGTGAAAACCCCTTTCTTTAAGGCATTGCAATTCAGAAGTCAAAAAATGCAGAGCAAAAATAATATTAGGTCAATATTCTTTTAAAGAAGCTGGCTGAAATCATCCCAGCATATCTCCAGTTTCAAAAAAACTTGGGTATTTCAATTACTGAAACACTTTACAGGCACTTGCAGTTTTTACAGTAATTATGACATAGTTAATGTTATCTTAATTCTCTACCTCAGAAGATTCTAATTATCTTTGGTTTTTATTTAACAATATATGTTCCCAGGATATACCCTTGATTTACTTTTTGTCAATTAAATTTTCTCTTTTCAATTTATCCAAAACTCTATGTGAGCACTTCATAATTAGTTTTAATTTCATTTTAAGCTGCACCAGTTCAAATTGTCTCCAAGTACTTAATTAAATTTTATTCTCAGGATACAGTTATTCCATCTAGATTTTGTAATAGTTTATCGTACAGTTTATAATAGACTTGATAATAGTTACTCAACTGTACAGGACTGTGCAATTTCCGCAGAAATATGACTCACATACTTTTATATCCCATAGCTCTAAAAATGAGTTGTTTCCAGTTGCCACAAAAATAGACTAACTAGATTTAAAATACATATGGGGAGTACCAAAACTGGAGTTTCACTCAATTTATGATCAAAATACACCAAGAAGAGAACCCTTGCCAATAAGAGGCAAGCAATGACAAACTGCATTTTTCTGATGGTCTGTGTTCTCACAAGATTGTTTGCTGAGATTTTCTTTCATCTTGTAGCACCAGCTAGAGCCTGCACAGGTCTGGGGTCTCTCATCTCCCTAGGGTGGAAGGCCCTGCTTCCAGGCCTGTCACTTTAGCAGGATGGAGTCTGTTTCTTACCTGGCACTCTAAGGAACAAGTGAGTGAGTGTGTTTACCTCCTTGAAGCACAGATGATGGTGATAAAAAAGACCTATTCTTTCCTACCTTGTAGGATTAGGCTACATCTCTTTTACAGGTACCAGCCATTTTAGGGGAAGAATGGAGTTCTACTCAAGTGTCTAGAAGGCATGTTGGTTACCCTAATGGTCATTCTACCGTCCGCTACAGATGAAGTACTGTGGAGAGTAAAGCACACATGGGGTAGTCAGTAGATCTAAACATTCACTCTGCAGCTCACAGAGCAGTTTTTCCTACCTGGAATTGGAACACAGAAACAGCATTAGTAACATTGACCTTACCCTCTCAAATGTCCATTTAGATATATTTATTAAAAAAAAAATCAAGTAGATACTGAAGGTGAAGTAGTTTCCAGAAAACAATTAAATATGCTTTCTCAACTGTCTGTATAATATTTACATTAGAATTTTCTCAGCACTGTGAATCCCTTGCCTTTCCTGGAGTTTCTAGAGAGAATTTAATTTCCCAAACTCTAAGGGTAAGGATCAGCTTCTATGAGCTGTTTCTGTGTGGAAGTGATACCCCTTCTCTTTACCGCACAAAATTTTTGTGGTCACTACATTTCTTCCACCATTATGGAAATTTATAATAGAAATTTTGGATTGCTGGAAATATTTTTTCCGCTGTATAAGTTGAGAAACATTTACTAGAGATTGAATTCCATTTATGTCCATATACCACTGCTTCTCCTTCATTAAGCTTTTCTGAAAGCACTTAGATAAAATTTAGGCTGTAAAATTATAAGCCTTTCCATTAAATTTATTTGGAAAAAAATGACAAGTCAAAATTGGGAAACCAAAGCAACAGTACTCAAAAAGATGATGCAATTTAGTAACTTAAACAGTTGTTTTTCAAACAACTTTTTAAATTATATTTCTTCTCTTTCCAAAGTCTTCCAAATTACACTCACAGGCTGTGTAAAGGGATAGCATAATCTGAAAATGATACAGTCTCTGGAACCAATAAATCTCCAAGCCTTAGAAAGCTTTGTGTAGTCCCACAATAAATTAAATTCCCTTAATTTAGCTGTAGTGACTTCAACCATTGGAAGCAGAGAGTAGTGAAACTATTAAAGGAAGCCAGTCAATATTCCTTCAGACCTCTACAGCTTCTAAAATAGTTTTTAGTATCTGCCTCCAGTTCATACTCTGTGGAGAAAGAAACTAAGATCTTTCCACCTCTGCCTCACCAATTGCTGATATCATTCTATGGTGACTCTCAACAGCCACTAGACGAATCCTGGGTAAAAGTGCTATTTCTCCTGTTTAACAATAGGTGAGGAAACTGCCCTTAATCTACAGCACCTCTGGATACATTATTACAGATATTTTCACACAGTTTAACATTTTCAGTGTTACTGAAAAAAAAAAAAAAAACCCTGAAGAAATCAGACATAACACTTCACACAACAAAATGAAATATTAAACATCACACAGTATGTGGTCTAATTCCCATTGCTGCACTGGTTAAAACTCCCATCACATGTAGCTGTACCGATTTATTTAGGTGTGGAGCATCTTTGATGTCTACAACCACTAATGAGGCTCAGAGTCAGAGAGGCCTGGCTTCCTAAAATTTTTTGCATTTTTTTTTGGAGGGAGTGCCTCATTTTGTAACCACTCTCTGGGCAAAGCCTGTCTTCGCTTTTGCTCCTTACACTCCTTTTGAGTACTTCCTTGGTGGAACAGCTTTATCTGCAATGTACACAGGTCAGGCTGCCATCCTGCTCCACTCTCTCCCAAGCCTGAATTATAACAAAAGGATTTTTCTCCAATTCTCACACTGAAACTTTATAAAACATAATTAAGAGGTTTTATTGCACAATTGCTCATAAGTAGATCTTGACAAACACTATTAAACAGACTAATTGGCGGCACAAATTTCTTATTCAAGCGCACAGGAAGATAACTACCAAAGTGATAAATGATTTTGCTGTCTACAGGGAATTTTCAAGAGTAAGCCTAAGTCACTTCTATAGTTTGAGCTGTTCTGAAATCACAATGACATTTGTGTGCAATGACATTCAGAAGGCTGTCAGCTGGGATATACATTCCTCAATGAAAACATGCTTAATTAGAACCTCTAATGGTAAAGTTGAATTAAAAGAATCACAGAAACATGAAGGTTGGAAGAGCGTTTTAAAATCATCCTGACCCCCCATCAACTCAGCACACCATAATCACCCCTTAACCAGTCCCAAGTGCCACATCCAGCTGACTCTTGAACACTTCCAGAGACAGCGACTCCACCACCTCCCAAAGAAGTTATTACCATTTGCTAAACTCCGCATGATGGAGTGCTGGTTCTCAGGAGGTATTCCTGACCCTATTTAAATTAATAGGAGGTTGTGAGAAGAGTGAGAACTAACCTTCTCCCATGATTTTAAAAACTTAACTGTATGGATATGTTGTTTGGATGCAATTTGAAATTGCAGTTGGACACAATGCTAGGTAATCTCATCAAGGCTTCCTTTCCCACATAATGTTGGACCAGATAATCTTTGAACTTCCCTTCTAACCTGGATTGTTCTGAGATTGTATGACGCTTCAACTTAGTTTAATAGTAGCATAGACTCTTTTAACTCAAGAGTTTAATTAAAATATTTAATCGATCATTTTCTCCTCGTATAGCATAACTTGTTTTATTAAAAATAAAACAACTAAGTTCCACAGCACAAAAAACAAACAGAAGGAGTCTGGTCACCTCACAAGACAGACTTTCCATTTCTAATCATCCAGAAAATTCAGTCACTAGAGGAAACACGAGGATGCAAGCAGGGTGCAAGCAGGATGTCTCAATGTATTGTCCATGATCTTTTAGAAATATGGCCACTTTCAAGATTGCATTCTTCAAACTTAACCAAAGTTTCACGCTTCAAGCACCAACTAGTCCACTGAAGGACAGTGTTTTTTCTCTTCCTTCATCAATGATGAAGGTTAAGGACAAAGTCTAGAGAAATATTTCTCTATTCATGTGGTTTGAGAAGAAAAAGTATAAAGTAGTCATGTGGCATCACTGTATGTGTCATGGATATACAGGCAACTGTACTGATTAAATAACAGCATAAATCATGTTGTTGTGTATTATATGTTACAGCTTCACCAACTTTCTGTCCATTTGTGATAGCCAGGCTCATTGAAACAGAAATGACAGATCACAAGGGTAAACCTGGGCCATAAGCAGCTGTTTATTCAAATAGTATCCACGACTATATTCCATATGTTCTGTAAGAACTGCTTAAGAGTAATCTTAGTGTTGTATTTGACAGGTATTATTTTCTTAAGTAAATCATAAAACTAAATTGGAATTGCAGATGCTTTACATTTAGGTAACATTACAGTCATTGAACCAAACTGAAACTAAATGCATATTTTGAAATTATAATTGAAGAAATGAAATTTTACCACATATTAATAACACCATTTTGAATGCTTATATTATTTGAATTGTAAATACTGACTAATGCAATTAACAGATGCAGCAGTGCATAATGTAATTTCTGCTTGGCAATGTGTTAATAGACATGTTCTTCTGCTCAGGTACAGCTGACAGCTGTTCAGGAATCCCAGGAGCATTAAAGAGAAAAAAAACAAATCATCCTTAACACAGAAGGCCTTTCACATGCATAATGCAAAAGTTATTAATTTCCTTATGGTTAATATGGTGATATGAACAGTGATAAATTTAGCATTATTATAAAATACCACAGAATACAAGCTCTGTAGGATCCTCAGGGATCACCTTCTCTAACCTTTAAACTATTATTATGCATCTTCACATCTTTCTAATATCACAGTTAGACATTCAGCTTATTCTGGCCATATAAAATAATCTCGCCACCAGGTTTTCATCAGGGACAGCTGACATAATTACAGTGAAACAAGCACTGCTCTCCTGCTAGCTTGAGGAAAGGACAGATGAACAGTAGTTTTTCCTTAGTGCTCAATTACAGAGGCAATGGTATTTCACACTGCAATATTTATGTGAAAATATTCCAGTGAGGTAATTGATAAAAAATTGGTATCTGTTGGGGCTGCTCCCATGTGGGCACAAAATAGTCAGTAGTGCTTGCTCTGTAAGACAGACCCAGCTTCTGCATGTGGAAACCCTGCTGTAACTGCAGCATCTCTGTCTTAGGGTGGTCTCAGCAAGTAATGAGCCAGTAACAGACTGCTCTGATTGCCCGGTGCCCTTTTCCATTTTCCTAAACTTTAGCTTGCTTTTAGCTTCAGTATCTTCACCTAGGCACTAGACCAGTGTTGGATAAAATATATTTTACTGAATATAGGAAACATTCCATGTTATGATGACAACTGATAACCATCCTTTGTCCTGTACACCAGGAGCATGAGAAGGACATGAGTTTAGGGCCACCAGAAATAGGGAGCGCAGAACAGCCTGGTGGGGTCTGTGGGGACAAGGCAGAGCATGGCCAGGCAGAAGGTTCAGAGCCCTGTGCAGGTGTCCTGGGGTGACTTTTTGATGCTTGCATCCCCAGTTGTCTGTTCTGTTTATGCTGTATGTTAAGTTCTGTACCTTTAAGACTAAGTAACCCCTGATAAGTAACAGCTGTGTTAATTAACCAATATAGCCTTGTCCCTGATGAGTAACAGCTATATCCAACAAGGATGAGTGAGATAAAAGAGGGAATTAGGTGGCAAGGGGAGGAGCATCAAGCAGAGACTCATGAAGCAGGATCCTGGAGGGAGGGAATCACTGCTGTGAGACTAGTTCTGAGAAAGTTGTTTTGAAAACAGCATTCTTTCCTCTGCATTCTGCTCTTGGTCTGTGCTTGTCTGAGGCACAGACAAGCAGCAGCATGGAGACTTGCTTTGTTCTTAGTTAGTTTTAGCTAGCTGAGTCAGAGCACCTCTCTGGACTGTTTTTTTTCTTTTCCTCAGGATTGTTTAAACCTGTCCTGGACTGAAAACCCAGAGAGACACTTGGATCTCATGCCTGTACCCCCAGGGCCCAGGATGGCATTTTCTAGCACCAGAGGAACTCATAAGAGATTGAGAGAGTTGAGCTACCCACACCAAGGTCTTTCTGAATTTACCATCCTACTTCAGAGCAATGAGAGGTTTTACTGTTTCATATTATTCATTCTTGATGTTTGTGGGCATTTTGTTTTTTAAATAAATATTTTTTTTTCCAGTTTTCTCTGAGGAAGCTTTTTCCTGGACCAGCTGGGGGGAGGGACCCCATTTAGGGGTTCTCTCACAAATTTGCCCTAAATCAGGACAGCAGGGAGCACCAGGGATAAAGCAGTGGAGCCAGGCATGCCTGGCCTTGACAAGCTGAGGAAGAGGAAGATGCAGCAGTCAAGTGCACGGCCCAAGATAAAGACTGTCTCAGCAGCAGGGGACAGAGCTGGGCTCTCTACAGGCTCCTGGGGGATATTTGCAATGATGGATTTGTGCTGGCAGCAGCCCTTTCCTGTGCTTATACAAGGATGAACTGTCCCCAGTGAGGGTTCATTGGTGCTGCATCTCTGTGCTCTGAAAGCTGCTTTGACAGAGTCCTCCACATTCATGAAAACTTATGTGGCTACTGTTGTTATTAATAACAGAGGGGGAAAATTCTGGCAATGAAGAAAATCTATTGACTTTAGCAGTTTTCTAGTCTGGCTGAAACTGCTTTCAAACTACTGTGAATATTTAAAAGAGGAGAGTGTTCAGATCAGTCCCAAGGGAACAGGGGACTTTGTGAATCCTCATATTAATCATTATAAGTAACTAGTCCTTTTTATGATGGATTGAATGGGGCAGTGAACATGAGATCAGAAATAAGGCATGTTTATGAAAATATGGTCCCCACTTTCAAAATTGCTGAAAACTTCAGCTTTTAATGTTTGATTTCAAATTACAGTTGTGTATGAAAGATGCTTCAGTCCAATATGCAAGCCCTATTTCTGATCTTCTTAACAAATCTAATAGCATATTAATGTATTTTATCTGTGTATTAGGATCAAATTGGTTATTCATATTAATTCAACAGGCCATATAAATGTAACATCTTTATCATTCTTCGAGGGAATGACAGTGAGTCCACCAGATGGAGCCAGTCAGTGATTCAAGTGTCTTCCCATATAAATGACCTCCCTTGCTGGTTAAAATAACAATTTTTCATACTTGGCTTACCTGTAGATAAATTTGGATTTCAATCATAATGAAAGAAGAAATATGACTATCTTTCTCAGTACATCACCTGGCTTGTATTTTCAGGCATTTTTTACCAAAATGGGAACATGACCTTTTTTCTAGTGAAATCATATTTTTTGTTAAAATATTTAGTAGCTAAAAGCCCTTAATCATTCTTTCTTTGTTATTTGCTCTTCTGTGTGCTGACATATTTAAACACTTTCTTAAAGCTAAGCTGGGCCAAATTAAACAAACAAAAAAAAAATCAGGTATATAAAATAGATTCCAATCGCAGAACTGTGATCAAAAAATCACTAAATATATGCCAGTATTTGTTTAAAATCAGCAGAGTCTTTCCAGGGTATAAATCACAGGAAAGAAGTATCAGCCTGAAACAATTATTAGGGCTCAGCTTCTGGTTTCAGATGTTCCCCCACAGTCAGTACTTCCAACCAGCTGCTCTCTGCTCATCACACAGGCTGCTCTAGAGCTCTTCTGTCCCCAGGCAGTCAGATCCCAACCAGGGATACAAAATCCATCTTTTTCAGCCAGATCCCTCTGCCAGCCCTGGCAGCTGTGCTGACAGAAATCAGGCAGTGGCATGGGAAAGGGGAAGGAGATGTTAGAGTGAGGGCTAGCAAAAATCTCATGAAACCCCAGAAAATTTTGTGTATGTGTATCTATACTTTTGTATAGATATCCATATTTTATAGATACCTAAACTTTAGTTACCTGATGGAATCTTTATACTACTCTGGCTACATAAAAGTGTTGCAAAGAAGGAATAAATTATTTTTGTGATTTTTTTTTTTCAATATAAGGGGTTTGTTTATGAAAGAACTTCATGCACGTTACCATAATAAAAGGAATGCCAAAGGTTGCTGCAGAAGGTTTCACTACATCTCTCCTTCCATAGGAGTACCTAGAACTATAGGGCATCTTGAAGCTGCAAGAGAGTTTTGGGTTCACTGGAAGGCAGGGGACAAAAAATCAGTAAGAAAAACTAAGCAAAGATGGCGAATCAGAGAAATCTCTCCTTAAAATTCATGAAAATCTAATATATTTAAAGGAGACACGTGGTGTTTCCAACCAGCCCTTACATGTGGTTATTAGAAACACTTGCATCAACAATAAACCTCAGGGCACCCAACTTGGGCAGACCAAGAGGAAACAATAAGCTTCATGCAGTCTTTGTGGGAAAAGAACTGAGACACTCAAAATTTATGTGTAAAATCAACACACTTTTTCTAAGTCATCAAGTTTCTATCTCAAGACTGTGCTGCCTGGGTGAAATTACACAAGTTTCAGTTTTAAAGCAATAAACTTTAAGTCAAGCTGTATTAAATATTTCAGAGGGTCACCTGGTAACCTTCACTAGGCTACTATTTACACCTCAATTTAATTCTGGGCCTTGTGGTGGACCAATTTTGTAACATGTCTGAGGATCTGAAATAGCTGATGTATAATTTCTACCAGCTAAAAGCAATATGACAGCCTTTCAATTTTTAATAACTCTGATATAGTTAATAAATAATCAACCAGTATAGGAATAAGGATATTATAAAAAGTAGAGATGTATATATTGGCTATCCATGTAGACAATGATTTGCTTCTTGTATTAGATTTAGGATTTCCTTGTACATTTTAAAAGAACAGAAAGATGGGTTTTAGCTAAGTATGCGGATATTTTATTGGAGTTGCCAAAAAAACCTTTACTCTGCCCTTTAGTGACCCCTTGAAGGAATTAAGATGAAAAAAAAACAAATTTCTTCTTAAAGATCAGTATTAGAAGAGTACCCTTTCTTCATGGCCTTACCCCAGAGATTACTAATGTAATTGCATAAAACAATCAGAGAATGAAAGAAAAAAGCATAGCGGAAAGTGGAATTCTAGACAGGTCTATTTCTATTCCAAAGGGAAAATATGTATCACCAGCTCCAGAAATACACTTCTTCCCAACAACTTCCAAAAGGCTAAATGTGCACAGTACCCTGATCCACATCCCCCAGTTTCTTCTTTGTCTGGATGATGAAGTTGTTACCTTGGACAGGAAGACCCCTTTGAAGCCAAGAGGAGTCCAACTTCTGAATTTTGTAAGGGCACCCCTTTTTTGTGAGAAAAGATAGACCACACCTCAACAGTATTTGTCTTTTTTTTTTTTTGGTTGGTTGGGGTGGGATTTTTTTTTTTTTTTTTTTTTTTTTTTTTTTTTTNTTTTTTTTTTTTGTTTTGTTATTGGCTATGGAAACCAGAATTGGTTTAGAGTTTGTGGAAGTGTTTGTCAGTTTGGTGTTTTGAAAGGCTGAGGAAGAGCCCAGGGGCTGGAAGGGAGAAGTCCTGGAGCAGAGTCAGAGCAAGGAAGGATGTTCCATAGGCCCAGGTATACTCCAGACACTCACTAAGGTCTGTTCCTCTTCAGTGGTTGTCATTACAGGTTAAATAGACAGTGTGTAACACAGCACAGTCAAGACACACACACATGCCTGTTCCCAAGTGGTTACTTTGCTTTCCCTTCCCCCCTCACCCCTCAGTCTGGAGAGCAGCCTTGTGCCCTGAGTTCCTCTGTCTTCATCCACAGCAATGGGAACTGCAGAAGATGCCCATGTCCTCTCCCTCACAGATTCTGGGGGCTATGCACTTCATTTTAGTTGTCCAATCCTCTGCATTCAATGAATCAAAGTGCCTAAACTGGGTTTCTGAATCACCATTCCCAAGCCAGATTACCAAATTAGGCAAGCTCAGTCTTTCAAAGTGAGAGAAGACTGAAGTTTGGGGTGAGACTGATTTCCTCTAAAGATGGTCTAAAGTCTGGAGTTTCCATTCCCTTGAAAATTCTAGAAAAAGGTTGTCCTGGCTTTACATGAAAAGATACTCTCTATTTTATAAGCACTTATGAAGGAAAAATCCCCTTCCAACCATCTCTCGTCCTGAGGAGCATGTAAAACAAAATATAGATCCAGTTGTGCTATTTTTTTTTTTTTTGGGTGGGGGGTCTTTCTTCCAAAAATAATACATCACTGGACTAAAGATGAATGCAAGACATGGCTCTTCTAACCCAGTAATAATTACTCTTCATGATGATAGTAAAGCAATTAAAAGATGTAGACTCTAAAGACAGCAGGAAAAAAAATGCAGATTTTTTTTCTGTACCGTATTTGTCTTCCATTTTGCTTGTAATTTTGACTGAAGAAAAACAGCTAGCAAGGTTCCTCTCCTCTCCTCTCCTCTCCTCTCCTCTCCTCTC
>WBMY01005575.1:122927-158651 GCA_013397315.1 Donacobius atricapilla | reverse complement strand
ATGTTCAGAAGATGTAATAGTCCCTTTATTCCCCCATATTTCATCTCTCCAACGTCAAAAAATATATTGTGCATTGGTGTGCCATATCTTATAACTGAAAAATAATCGAATATTAAAAGCAATCAATCAAATTCTTTTCAGGCTGTGGCATGTACATTATCTCAAATAGCAATGTTCTGAAACCTCCTGCTTCTGAAACTTCCTGCTGAAGTTTCAGAACTTCAAAATGATGAAAATGAAAATTCAGGTCAGAAAAGTGCTGATTTGTGATATTTTAGATTGGACTCCAAAAGGAGAATGTTGTGAAGGTGCTTCTTTCAGAACTGGTATTTCAGGGCTTCACAACCTCATACCAAAGCAGGTCACATCTAGCAATTTATTATTAAAGCATTTTTATAAAATACTTTCTATTTTATGCTGCTTTTGACCTTCAGCATTTTGCTAAAAGAGTAACAGAATTGGTATTAGCAAATTTTCTGCAACAGGGCCGGACTTTTATATCAAAGCAGGGTTTGGAGTTCTGACTAAAGGATTCTTTATGAGCAAAACCCTTCAGAGCTGTCATCAGCTAAAGTGCTGTACCAGCCATAGTCATAAAGCAATAGATGTCCCTAAATTATATTTGAATAATAAAAAGTGTTGATAAACACAAAATAAGGAAAAAAATCACCTCCTTTTTGTTTCCTTTTTCCTTCAGAGATAAGGGAAAGAACTTTTATGCAATAATATCTAATTTGCTGTTAAAGAGACAAACCTAATTTTGTGATTGAGAAGTCCAGAGAAGCACAATTGAACCATATAGGAGTAGTCCTGTACTACTATAATAGATTATTACCATCTACTTGTTTGTGTGACAGTAAAGGGAGAGTCAATTTTTAAAACACAAGATTTTCTTGGATGACTCAGTGCATGATGAAAGCCTCAAAAATTTATATTAGAGATTAAAAATTGCAGTGAAGCTAAGGGCTACTGAAATCCTAGCTGCTTCACCACAGACGCACCTTTTCTCTTATTCAGGTTGATGCTCCTAAACTTATTGGAAATTGATTTGTAATTTGATTAAACTGGAACACTGCTTTCTCAGTGACAAAATACTAGAGGACTCTCTAAGTAAGGAAAAGAAATTAATGAACCTGAGAATCTGTGATTAAGCAATGGGAATTCAGGTGAAGCATGAATATGTAGGTGACCACTGAAATGCACTGTCAAGGAAAGCAGCAAGCCTCTGAGTGAGATCTAGAAACCCCTGTAGAGGTTACAATTAAGTAGAAGTGTAGCAGTGTGGATTTTTTTATGTTTATTTGATATGTTAGAATGGTTTGTTCTATTCACCCCCCTTGGTTTCCTAGGTATAGTTGTTCCCTGCTCTGTCTCCTGTCACTCAATGTATCCTTCCCCAGTTTCCATAGAAATTGGATGTGTCCTTTCCCTGTCCCCTCCCTCAGTGAGCTGTCCGTCATTCAGGAACCCAACCTAGCTTCTAGAAAGCTCTGGGAGAGATGGTGGATGACTGGGTGCAAAGGAACACTGTTCCCTCCTTTAACCTGAGGTTGGCTCCCAAGGGTGTCATTTGCGTACTGGGTCACTCCTTGGAGGGTCCCCATTGGGTTTTCCCTCGTTCACTCCCCTTTCCTCTCCCCAGTTCAAAAGTCAGTGTTCGAGCCGGGTTCGGGGCTGGGCTGGGCTGTAGCCTCAGGTGAGAAGGCCCCACGCATGGCCTTCCAATAAATCTTGTTGGCTCCCCCAACCCAGTCTCCTTTCCTCCTTACCGACGTCGCACAAATACAACCTGTGCCACAAGGAAGAGTGGGTCGACAGATCTCAGGACCCACAAGATCGGCTCTAGTTGTCTGTAGCTGGAGCTGTGCCTGACTCGCTGCCTCGGTGCCAGAGCTAGCCCGGGTGAGCAGAGAGACACTCTCTGAAGGCACCGCAACATAGAAGGAAACATTCAGGTGACTGCCTTGTCACCTGCAGTTCTGTGTCCTGCGATATCCAGCAGTCAGGCTCTGCAATCTGAGTATTTTCTTTTTGAGAAGCTGCTAGTCCCACCCCACAACAGCCTCTGGACATAAGCAGCACAAGTGAAGGGTGCATGCTGGAGGAATTGGTGTGCTGAAATGGTCCCTGAGCTTCATGCCCTATCCAAGAGGATCATCCTTTACTGAAACAGATTAAGCAGCCTGGCTTCTCTAGGACATGACATTTTGCAACTGTCTTAAGTCAGAGACAAGGGATCAACTAATCTCAAAGTTTCATCTCTCTCAAATGTCTCTGTCAATATGAATCATTGCTCCTACTTATTATTTCAAAAGCATGAAAGTTCCAGTGTAATTCAAATGTGTACATTTCACTAACTTTCACAGGTTTACCTTGTAATCTTTGCTCTTAAAATAGGCTTAAAAATAAAAGTTAACTTCACTCATAAATCCTTCCACAATTACAGCTGTTTCAATTACTTGTTGCAGTAATATTTAATAGTTAGCATGCACTCCTTTGAATATTCATTTGGTTGCTTCATTTAGGAAACTTATTTTAAAAACTATGTTTACAAACCTTATTCAGAATGAAAAAAATTATTTCTGTGCCCTCAAAATGTAAATTTATGTGTTTTAATTGCCCATTAAATTATGGTAATTATTAGCTAGTGCAACAAAATCATATTTCAGTAACTTGAATCTCAACTTCTGAAGAAGCTCATACTTTAATAAATGTACATATCCTGCTGCTGAGAAGAATACATTATTTCTTCATGAAGTGTGTATTAACATAAGGTTCATAGCATCATAAAACGGCTTGGGTTGAAAGGGATCTTAAAGATCATCAAGTTCCAACCTCCCACCATGGGTAGGGACATCTTTCGTTACAC
This sequence comes from Donacobius atricapilla, assembly GCA_013397315.1. NCBI lineage: Eukaryota > Metazoa > Chordata > Aves > Passeriformes > Mimidae > Donacobius > Donacobius atricapilla. The sequence goes on along the minus strand of WBMY01005575.1, from coordinate 155,782 downwards.
CAAGTTGCTCAAAGTCCCATCCAGCCTGGCCTCGAACGCTGCCAGGGAGGGGGCATCCACAGCTTCTCTGTTCAAGTAATTCTTTGCCAAAGGATTTCTGGTTAACAACATAAATTGCTATCTGAAAAAAAATCTAATCTGAAGTTTTGTCTCGTATTCATAAATATTATCTACTCTGTGCATACATATGTGCACACATGTGCATTTATGTACATACTGGCCAATATTAAATTTTCCATGAGTGACAATAATTTTACCATTTCTTTTATGCTACTGGATATTTATATATGAAGATATTTATAAGTGCATAACTATGTGAAGCACATACAGACTTCATATCCATCTGTCTTGCTATCCATCTGTCTTACAGAAAAAAAAATGATTTATACTCACAGAGAGATTACAAATGCAGAAGAAATTGCCTTATGTGATTCAATTCTCTATCAACAACTGCCTGGTTATTTTTCCAAAGAACTAAGAGTGAAATCGTGACTGTTCAAAAATATTTCCCTCAATTTCTTTATTGCCCCTGAAGGGATTTAAGATAACCTTGTGTACTTTTTGGTACACCAAGCTTCACAGCTTTCTTCTAGGTTGAGTAAGGACACTGGTATGTTTAACATTGGTATGTTTTAGGGACTAGTATGGCCAGTGTGCCAGGTCCTGGATGATGCACTCTTCAACCCAGGCAGAACTACTTTTATGTATGGTGTGTGCCTCTGGTCCCAAACCTTTAAGCTTGCTGCCTGTGACTAAACAAGAAGGCACTGGTGCTTTGCAAGAGGTCTTATGTCAGATGCGCTGAGGACCTGTCCCTTTGTGTCACTTATTTAATGAGTCTGGCTTGGAAAACAGAACCTTTATGTTGCAATTACTGACAAGTATAGTTTGAGTATAGCCCCAAAGTATAGCCCCAAACTGTCTTTTCAAGAACCTTATATCAGTTTCATAGGCAAGACTTAACAGGATGCATTTTGGTTTAGGTAGCATCTATAAAGAAGCACAACATTTCTAGAACTCTGCCATATCAGCTCAGCATAAAAATTGTTCTGCTATGTACAATAAGACATCAACCCATCACCACTTGTGCCATTTTTGCACAGATCGTGCAGTGTTCCTATGTTCACCAGCAAAAGGTCAAGTTTTTCAGTTTTGTGAATGCTTTCTAATACATCTCTGGACAGACTGCAGGCAGAGGCTTCATCACTTCATTTTTAGGCCACTTGTCATAGAAGAGGCTGAAAGGATATCTGATCTATTTATATTAAAAATAAAGAAACTGAAGAAATGAAATAGATGATTCTGCCAATAGCACAATGTATCTCTCTATTTTTCAATGTCTCCATTAAGGGAAAAAGGAGATGCAAGATTAAAAGCTATGAGTAGGGAATGTGCACATTTGCACTGAGCTGCTCATACCTCTAGCATGCATCAAGCCATGTCTGCTTCTTTTTAGTCTTTCTTTGCATTTTCGAATCTGTATTAACATCTTTGTTTGCTTCTGATTTGATGATGAATGATGACCCTTTGTAAGCACTTTAGATTTTATACTCCAGCTGGTTTTCCATGCCCTAGTTGTAGTTTTCCTATAAACAGATGTCAGTGGTTCAGCTGATTAACCTCACTGACATCCAGTCACAGGCACATCTGCAGCCGCTTTTCGGAAGATGGACAGATATAATGTCCTTGGCGCTACTATAAAATTGTGTCTACACAGTCAGTCATTTGTCCATATGAGGAACATTATCATCCAAATACAGTAAAATTCTTATCAAAGAGACTGAGTTTTATGTCCTGTGCCAAGTCATTAATACTCATTTGGGAATAGTCTTGTATTGACTTTTCCCAAAGACTTGAGCAGGCGGAACTCTGGAATACTATCACCTGAACAAAGATCTCAAACATACGCTAGAGATATCAATCTGGTTTTTTCCAGACAACACCTGCCATCTCAAAAAAAGGCTGGCTGGATATTTACACTGGAAAGGTTTTCTGACAGGCAACTGTTGATTTGTATAAAGCATAATGTCCTATGGATATATATTTATTTAAAAGAACATATGTGGGAAACCTTCCTTCCTCCCCTACCACTGGAGACGCAAGTAGCTTGACAAGACAGCAGGCTCAGGAACAAGAAAACTCCAGCTCAGCCAGTAATGAATGGCTCCCAGGTCCACAGACCTATGTCAAGAACTTTTAAGTTAAAACTAATTTATTCGGAGTGTTTCAAAAGTTATTTTTCTTGTTTCCTGTCAGATCAGGTTGTTTTAATTTGGGTTATTTTAAATGTAAGTACTTTACCATAGATTGAAAGCAAACAGCATCTTAAAATATTGGACTTGTCTTTGAAGTAAAGTTACTCAAAAGTGGGCTCTATACCACTCTACTCCTGTGACTCTAGAAAGCATTTTACTGGCTTCAAATATCTGGAATAAGGTTCTTAGTTTGCAATAAGTCACCATCGGTGACTGCAGAGAAGAGAACATTGTATTTTTTTAGTGAGGCGTCATTGTACATTTTCTGATGAAATATGTGCTTTAGCATCCTAAAGTAAAGATAAAATTACCTACTTATTCATCATAGACCTTGTCAGAGGTTTTCCAATACTGATTTGAGCTTTTAAACTTCCCTTTGGAGTCACTGGCTCAAAAGTGAAGTGCTGAACCTTCCTTCTACTGCAGTAGGGGTACCAGCAATTAAGATAAATCAGCCTCAGGTGTCACGGTAGGACATGAAATAGATTGACTCCATAGAGTTGTCAGAAGAGAAAGAAGGCTTTATTTACAATTCCAACAGTTTCTTTTATAACATGCTGCGCCAAAAAGGGCTATTATTGGGCCATCAGACTGTCACTTCTCTCCATTGGTTAAGTAATAGGAAACAACACCTGGGGACAGTTGATATGGGAAAGGGAACACTGTTTACTTAATCTGTTTTGAGAAATGGAGAGATGTTTTGAAAAGAAAAGGAAACTGTTGACAGCCTTCCCTTGGGAAAAGAGCTAGCAGTGATTAGCAAGCTAAAATTCTCCCGGGCTCAGAAATACTGAGCTCACACTCAGGTATGTGGTTAATGAAGCACAGAAATCGTAGAAGACCTGAGAGAAAATAGGAGCTGGAGATTCAGATAATCAAAATATCAACCAGAAAACTCAAGAGAAATCAAAAAGTTGAAAAGTGAGGGCAGGAAGTCTGGTTTGGTCTCATAGAGGTAAATGACAAGAATGTCAGTGTCCTAAGCTGCAGTAAATATGTGTTGCTTAGGTTGTACTCCATGTGTGGGACTGCAGAAGGAAGTGTCATCAAACACTGTCATATTTTCATATGAATCTTTTAAGAATTTTTCTAATTCAATGACACATGTACAGACAGCTGGATTTTATTTGTACAGACAGCTGGATTTTATTTGCCTTTTAAAATTTTTGTGCTTTGTTTAATTAATTGGGTATATTGTGTCTTGTTAGCCAAACTGCACAAAATGTGGGATGTTTTCCACAGGCTGGCTATGCCTACAACCTTTACAGTGGGATGAGCAAGGGATTTTTAACAAGGAATGTCTCTCCAAGGTCCTGATGCTGGAGTTTTAGTTTGTGTCCTAGTTTTGGTCGGGATGGAGTTAATTTTATCATAGTTGCCATGAGGAGCTGGAGCTGTGTGGCCCATGTGTAGGTTGTTTATTTTATGCCACCCTTTCATCACTGAGGACATGGCCGTGGGTGAAAAAAATGTGGAACATGACCCTGAACCAACCCCATTTTCTTCCTTTTCTTCTGGGTAGCATGACACAAGCAGTCCATCTTGGAGGGTTTGTCCATTTGATTTCACTGTCTTGGCCTTGTGGGGAAAGCACCGGCTGCAGTAACATTGGCCATTTTCTCCTTTGTCCCAGGGAAGCCACATGTCACTGCCTACAGTAACCCCAGATCTGTGCTCTGTAAGCAGTTTTTCCATGTGACCACCCTCTTTCATACACTGTTGTTTTTAGTTTTGTTGCTGTTACTCTTTGTTTTTTCATTGCTGTTTTTCTAGCAAATTTTTTATCTGAACCCATAATCTCTTCCATTTTTTCCCATTCTTACCGGAGGGGACAGGGGAAAGGGAAAGACCCTGCTTGGAGTTTAATTTCCAATGGGTTTTTAAGCACAACATTATCAAAAAAATCAATTCAGTTTCCTGCTAGTTCAGCTATGGGAATAGGTTAGTAAATTCCAGTTGAACATTACTGATTTCTTGTTTCTCTTATTAGTTAATCCCCAAGATGATTTTATAGCAAACATTAAAAAGCATTAGGATTTACAGTTTTTCCATTTACAATTCAGACTCATATATGGCCATTCAAAGCTAAAGACCGTTATCTCCTTAATTGTTTGTATAGGATCTATCAAACAAATAAAAAATTAGAAGAACTTTGGTTTATGAATAAGCTTTGCAGAGTTAATATAATAATTGCAGAAATACCAGGAACTTGAATGTTTAAAATTAATAGCTTTCATCGGAATATTTCATTTAAAAAGTAATTTAGGAAGTAATTTCTCTCACTGCCCTGCCATGGAAAAAAAAAAAATCTAATATGCTTAGCAAAACCAATCTAAACACAAGAGTCAGATTTTTGACACTTTAAGTCTCCCTAGCCATCATTTGTCATAAATGGTGCTCAAAAACATTGCAGAAATCTACTGCTCATTTTCAAGGCTAGATGCTAAACAATACCAACAAAATGGGGTCAGTTTGAGCAGTATTTGAAAACTGGTTTTTGTATTAGATTTTTATCAGCTTTATCGTAACATACAAGATAGGTTTAGTCCAAACGCAGTTCATCAAGGCCAATGCCTAAGGAGCATTTCTGAAATCAGCGCAGCCTGAGGTGGTGGGCATGTGTCAGGGTACAAATCCACCTGGGCCAAATCCACACAGACCCAAGAGTGCTCAGAAATGTGGGAATTGAATTAGAACCTTAAGAAAATCTAAAATACATTAATCCACACAGACATGAGGTAGAAATGCAAACTAGCAAGAGAAGCCCTAATACCTAGTTTATAGTTCAGTAACATTATCTTTTGCAAGGTTAGTTGAATTCTAGTCATAACAAAAAAAATGTAGCCTTGCTACAAGTTCCTAGATAGAACAGATAGAACTAAATGCATAGAATTTGTCATAATTTACAAAAATTAATTTTAGCTTAATTTTAAGCTAACCAATTTTAGCTTAGGATAGGTCCAACACTTTTGTAGAGAGTTCATGATTTTAAGCCTGATTGGCTAAAATTAGAATAGAATGCACTAAGAATATTAGAAAAACACTCTCTGAGGGAACACGGAACATGGGCACTGTTGCTGCTGTCACCTGCCTTTACTGCTGCTGGCGTTACCACTTCTGCCTGGGGCTTGGGGACTTTGCTGGCATGAACTGTAACAGCCTCTGCCTTCATGAGGCTGACTTAGCCATGCAATAAAGACTTTGCTTTTACAACTACCCATCGCCATAGTCTTCAATGAAGACGCCCCAGAAACTTGACAGGCATTCACTGCCTCAAACCCTCCCATGACTAAAGTCAGCTTCTCTGGGCCTCTACACACAGTATTGTGTTTAGATGTGTCATCAACAATACCTATCTCAGTCTTATGGCAGAAAAGCCCACAAATAATTATTTGGGTTTGTTTTTTATTTTACTCAGAATGTCCAAGAAAAACAATTATCACATTGCTTTTCAGTCCCAAGTTGAAATGTGTATTTTTAATTACCACAAAAGCATTTGCAGTGAAACTTTTTCTTTGAAATTTATTTATGGACCTTGCTTAGTTTACTGAGAGCAGAATTGTTGGGTTCCTTTTTTTCAAGAGGAACTTAGCATCATGAAACACAATTGATACTTTTTGATATACCGACATTTTTGATACACTGACAGTTTTTCAGCTTGAGCTCAGGGCTTGGGAGTTTGCATAGCCATGCACTCTTACCATGGTGAAATAACACACATTCAACATACTCAAGAGCTCAAACTTGGAGCACACGGTGAGACCCCTTGAAGTGGCAAGAGGCAAGTGCAGAGCTGCAGAGCTAGATGCACAAGCTCTGAGAGGTATATGATGACTCCCACGCGTCTGCACCATGCCTCTGGAGCAGTGGAATACACCGGCAGAGGCAAAACTCAAAGACAGAGTGCTGCATCAGCCCAATCGGTCCTGGGCCAGAGCCATGGCTGAGGTGGATGTGTGACGGAGAAGTGTCCAGGACAGCATGCAGCTCTGCCTTTCTGCAGCATGCAGCAGGCAGCTCTGCCAGCTTCTGCAGCAAGGTGGTCTGTGCTCAGGGAAACATGGATGAACAGTGTCAGGGCCAGAATGGAAATGGGTAGAATTAAAGAATTAAAGGAGTAGCTTTGCTGCTTTGCACAGTGGAGAGTTTAAAAGATAGAGCTCCTTTCCATGTTTTTGTCATCAAAGTTACCATCAAATGTAGGGATGATTCCAGTGCTCTAACGAAATTAACCTCTTCAACTCACAGCTTTTCTAATGCTCCAAACTTTGTCATAAGATACCCCAGAGAGTACTTCACCTACAGAATTAAGAGAAAAGTTTTTCATTTTTACAAGTAAAAAGGAAGATGTCCCCATCTCTGTACTCTGTAACTATGCAGTGTCTCAGACTTTCAGAGCAGCACTACATTTTTATTTAAACCATAAAAAAGCAAAAGCTGATTTCTCATGGCAAAACTGTTATTTAATGCCATCATGGTTGGCAAAAGTAATAATATTTTACCTCTGAAGCAGTACTAAGAGCAGGTGCATATGTTCCTGTTTTCTTGCTTCCATAAGTAGTGTTCCTTGTTATTTTGTTGCCATATGGCAGCAGGATCTACTAAAAAAATACTTCTATTAGTTTATCTTTAATAAAACATGGTTACCCAGTTACCATTGGCCCACAATTGAACAAGAAATGTATGAAGTGATTTTTGGACAGGTTTTTCTGAGTTAATCATTTTGCATTCTGTCAGCTTTCCTCTGATCAATCTTTTCTCCAAGAAAAGTTGTTGATCCATTGGAAAAAAAAAAAAAAAGTGCATGAGGGAATGTACTTTTGCTGCCATTACCTTAGCCTTGATGAGTCTCAACCCTTGATATTTCACCTTATAAAACATGCTTAGCTAAGGGAATACTATTTCTCCTTTGTTTTATATGTTGAAAATAAGGTTTTAAATGCATCAAAATAGTAGTCAAGGCAGCATTTATAACACTGGTGATAGCACAAGGCAAAGCCAACACGGTGGACTAATGACAATAGGCAGAGTGATTTGGCTGAAGGTTTACATGAGGGCTACTCCATTGTCTTAAATAAATAAGTAATAAATTAATACTGCTGGCTATGTCAGCTTTTGGCCTAAGGTGTGTACCTGTCCCAGTTAAAATAGTCAACATAGTAACTAGGAAAACACTGAATTCCTGTATGTCCCATTATTGTATACATATTCCAATAGCAAAACAACTCCCACAGACTGCTTACAGAGATGGGAGGGAATGGAATTTCACTTTGTGTGCCAGTCCAAATCATAGATAATTTTAAAACCATGCAACATCAGCTTTGTAGAATTCTATGTTATCTTTTAAGAAAAATACATATGTTCTCATTTAGAAAAAAACATTTTAATAGAGTAATAACTGCAATATGGCATTGAGGTTTTGGAAACAAAACAGGCTGACCTTGCTTTGAATTATTTTTACTTGTTGAACTGTATTTACAATAAAATCATAGAGCCATAAAATGGCTTGCATTGGAAAGGACTTGAAAGATCCATCCAGTTCCAACCCCTGTGCCAAGAGCCCCTCTGCCATGGACACTTTCCACTAGACCAGGTTACTCAAAGCCACATCCAACCTGGCTTTGAACACATCCAGAGATGGGGCACCACAACTTCTCTGGACAATCTGGTCCAGTATCTACCACCCCCACAGTAAAGAATTTCTTGCTAATATTTAATCTAATATAATCTAATCAATCTTCTTTCAGTTTAAATACCCTTTGTGCTATCATTACTTGTCCTTGAAAAAAGTACCTCTCCAGCTTTCTTGTTGGCCTGCTTTACTGGAAGGCTGCTCTGAGGTCTCCCCGGATCCTTCACGTCTCCAGGCTGAACAGTCTCAACTTTCTCAGCTTTTCTTCATAGGAGAGCTGTTCCAGCCCTCTGATCTTCTTCATGGTCCTCCTCTGGGCTTGCACTGACAGGTCCATATCATTCCTGTTCTGGACACCCCAGAGATGTACACAGAACTCAGGTAGCATCCCACCAGTGCAGAGTAAAAGAGGAGAATCCCCTCCCTTGCCCTGTTGGCCATGCTTCTCTTGATGCAGCCTAGGATATATTTGGCTTTCTGGGCTCCTATCACACATTGACAGCTCATGTCAAGATTCTTGTCCACCAGCATGCCCATGTCCTCCTGTTATTGATGAGGCTCACCCAGCCTGTATATTTGCTTGGGATTGCCCCAATCCAGTTAAAAGACTTTGCACTTGGCCTTGTTGAACTTCATGAGGTTCACATGATCTCACATGAGGTTCTCAAGCCTGTCTAAGACCCTTTGTATGGCATCCCTTCCCTCCAGCCTGTCAACTGCAGCACACAGTTTGGTGTTATCAGCAAACCTTCTGAGGATGAATCACATTGTCCATGTCACCAAAACAAATATTTAGCAGTGCTAGTCCCAGTATTGACCCCTGAGAAACACCACTCATCACCATTCTCCACTTGAACATCAAGCCATTAACTGCAACTCTGCATCTGACCAACCAGCCAATTCCTTATTCACTGAGTGGTCCATCCATCAAATCCATGTCTCTCCAATTTAGAGACAAGGATGTCAAGGGGGACAGTGCCAAATGCTTTGCACAAGTTCAAGTAGATGATGTCAGTCAATCTTACCTCATCCACCAAGACTGTAACCACATCATAGAAGTCAACCAAATTTGTCAGGCACAATCTGCTCTCAGTGAAGCCATGCTGACCGTCACCATCTGTAAGGACTTAAAGCGCACAGTTGCTTGTCTCAAACCCTGTCGAGGCCACAGAAGGAACTTGTCATAAAATAAGCCACCACAGTGGGCTTGAGGTAAGCACAGAAGGGAGGAATTTGGAACAGGAAGGCACGGATTCCATGCCTGGGAGAGGTGAGAGCAGGTTAGCACATCCTGGTTAAAGCATCCGGACAAATCTTGCCACTGTGGCAAACTGTGCAAAAGGGAGAAACTCTTCACACACATATCATTAGTCAAAAAAAGTTAACCTGAAGTTATAGGACAGATGGCATCTGTAACCGCCAATGACCACTGAAAGCCTCCAAAATCTTAGAGGATGAATATGCAGAAGGAGGACATGCCCATCCTTGCTTCACATGCAAATGGAGGCACATACATTCTTGCTCCACATATAAATTATGAATGTGCCCCCATGGATACCCAGAACTTGAACTGTATAAAGGTGGTATCCCCAGAATAATGACTCCAACCCCCACCACTGAGAAACCCAGGGTGAGAAAGCACTAACAGGATGCCACCAGACTCATGGGTGGGAACTGTCTTCTTGAACTTTCTCTCTCTCCCACCTCTTCCCACTCCTTTCTTTCTATCTCTCTGCCTCACTTTTATTGTTAAATAAAATCTGTATTGTTGACTTCAGACTATGGTCTTGTTTACACCTTAGTTTAGTCAGAGGCATCTCTCACTTCTCTGTCACACCAACCACATCTTTATTTTCCACGTACCTTAGTATAATCTCCAGGAGGATCTGCTCCATGGTCTTACCAAGAACAGAGGTTCTCAAATATGATGAATAATGGCTTAGAAATTTTATCTGTCAGATTCCTCACAACTTACAGATGCATGTCAGCAGGTTCCATGGCCTTGTGAACCTTCAGGTTCCTTAGGTTCTCAAATTTGATCTCCTACAGTGTGTAGTTCTTCATTCCAGTTCCCATCTTTGCCTTCTGCAATTTGGACGGTGAGGTTGGAGCACTTGTTGGTGAAAACTGAGGGGAAAAAAAATCATTGATTACCTCAGACTTCTTCCTATCCCAGGTAATCAGGCTTCCCATTTCCTTCCTGAGATGATACACATTTTCTGTAGTCTTCTTTTAATCACCTACGTTCCTTTAGAAGCTTCTCTTGCTGCCTTTGTTGTTCCTGGCCAGGTTTTATTCTATCAGGGATTTATCTTTCCTGCTTCATCTAGTCCTCAACTTTCTCACAATAAATATGTATCTGCTGACACTTGAAAGAAAATTTTCAGTATAAAATACCAGGCATCACTGTTATCTATAACCATGAAAATTATTTGGCTTTGTAAATTATTAAAATTTAAGAGACATTGCAATTCAAACTGACTGAAGTCACATGAGTAAGACTAAGGAAACAAAGCAAACCTAGAAAACAGAGTTGAAAAGAACACCTGAGTCCTACAATTCATTCTCAGAAAAAAATATGCTTCTTTCCCTGATTATTAGGTTCAGTATAATCAATAAGATCTAAGTGACAGGAAATGATAAGTAAGAGATGAAAACAGGGCTTGATCTTTTAGCTTCCCTTCAGTGTACTTAAGCATAATTTTAAGGTAAAATCCCCAAACACTTGTACACTTAATGAGCTGCCCATGTGAAAAATAGTGGAAATTCCCAATCAAGCCACTCCAGTATGAAAAAGATGACAGGTCTTCTAAACGCTTCTCAGAAATATTTTCTACAGACTTTTACCAAATACTCTTCCAACTCCCCTGGGGGACTAAATGGCTTACAGAATACATTACACCAAGGAGACACTGAAATATCTACTGCATCATGNAAATTGCGCTCTAAGAATCTCTTAAAGGTGCAAAACACAATATACAGAACAGACAATTGGGGATACAGGCATCATAAAGTCACTCTAGGACACATGGATCCTGGGTCCTTGTTGCAAAGGCAGAGAGAAAGAGTGACATACGTGAACATGCACTTGGAGTTGGGCTCCAGGACCTGGAATCTTCCTGCTTCATAAGAGTACTTAAAAGTTTGTCCCTACTCCAGGAAAACTGAAGAACTGAAGAAAGTTGACTTACCCTTCCACTATTGTCAGCATTAGAAGTCCAACTGATTTGTTTCAGTAAAACTACGAAAAAATTACTACTCTGCTACAGGAATTTTACAAATTATAATCACTTTCTCCAAATGACAACAAAATCTTTCAGCAAACATTATAGAATGGAAATTACCAGGATAGCAACTTTTAAAATGTACTATTGCAATTCAGGGCAGAACTAGCAATGCCTGTAAGAGGATGTAACAATAGAAGAGCTTGCCTTAGGTCTAGATCCTCCTCATAAGAAAGAACAGTGGGCAGTGTCTGATGTTGCTCTAAGTTAATGCTCTTTTGTTGTCAAGGTGACCACAAGTATCCCTATATCCCAGTTATCCAATGAGATTTTGCTCGCTCTCTCTCTCTTCCCAGCATGACATTTTTGTTCCTAGTTTCAGTATCTTTAGGTGGGTTTTACTAGCCCAGAAAGTCCCTTTTCCTCTCCTTCTCACCAAAGGTCTCCCATTTTCCACAGCCACACTGGAACAGAAATATTCCTAAAGACTTTAAGCCTGGAAATCCTTATCATTCATTTGGTCTGCTTGATCTCCATTACTACCACTTCTGGCACATGAATAAAAACAAGCATCATCAGACTGAAAGGGAAAGTTCCCTCCCGAGCATGCAAAGAGCTTCTCCGTAGTAATGTCCCTTCTCATTTCGGTATCTAGGCTCAGATAGCTGCTCAGAGAGCATGTAAAACCTATCCAAAAAGAGAGAAACCCTGGTTTTTGTTCAGGAGGATGCATGTCACTGCTTTAAAAATATAGATAAACAACACTTAGGTTAAATTTACACTGCCCAGAGGTTAGATCATACAGCTATATTGCACAGGATATATTTGCCTGAGAGCTGTGAAATTAGGCTATCATATGAAACAGGAAAGAGCCTTTTATAGATTCTTCAAATATACCTAGTGTTACAAGCTCTAAACATTCTTTTTGAGAGTAACATGTAATACCACTTATTCAAAAGCACTCAAATCAGAATGACATTTCTTTGCTACATATCTATTGATTGTAATAAAACAAATGAACACATAGACCTCTAAATAATATATTGTGGCATAAATAATTGAAAAAGGGCAGGAATTCATGCAGCTTTCTAAAATACATTTGATATGGCCAACTCAATAAAGTATAATTGTATAAAACTGCCTTGAAAGTTATTCTAAGAAGAAAAAAGAAAGTAAATTTGAACAGCAGAGCACAACAGACTTGCACGTGGGAGTACAATAGATGTCCTTGGCACCAGCCCTTGTTTTACAGAACTATTGCCTCCCCTTTCCTTGTCTACTGTCCTTATTTCTACTTTTTTTTTTTTCATTTTTTACCCTTTTCCTTTACTAGTTACCGGTTGAACGGTGTTCATATCACCAGTAGATCTCCTACCTTTTTCAATAATTCTGTTACCGAAGGGAATCTATAATATAATTACCCCCAGGAGAGGCATTTTTCAGGTTAATGCCAGCCAGAGCTCTCTATAAGGTCCTTTCATGTGTCTAGGGGTTAATCATGAGGTTTTTATCACGTTGCAGCATTTTAGAATAAAAATATATTCAATAGGAAAAATACCAGCCACATTACAGGAGCTGAACTCAGTGCCAGAGACCATCCATGGTACTTTCAGTGTAGCAATTCTAATAATTCCTTGTGCTGGACTGAAATTTCAGCCAATATTAGTGCCTAACTAACACTGAATTACTTACCTAGGGCCCCACTGTAACTAAAGAACACAAGATAGGAATCTGTAAAAGTTAATTCACCCCATCTTTCCTTCACAATCACCTAAGGAACTGACAAATTTATGGTTAGAAGTGCCTAATCTCTTTCCATTGATGACTGTGTAGATGATTATTGTATACATTTAATTAACAAATCCTGCTCTTCAGTGGTACATATAATACCTACTCTATGCCTTGTAAAATTGACTTTCTGACTTGATTTTTAAAGTCACAGCATTCCAGAGACTTTTAAAGTTTACTTTTTAATCCATTCTTGAATTCATGCTAATCTATGTATTAAGGAGGAATATGCTCAATTACAAAACTGAATCACCTAGATGCTTTGGCATATGTCTAGCTTTGGGCACAGAAATACTTCCTTAGATTTCATCATGGAGGCTAACTCATCAAAATGCATAAGAAAATGACTAAACTTAACCTGGAGAAGTTTAAAATAGCCAAAGGAATTAATAAAAAATTTAAAGTGAAACGCCATAAGTTGGGCCCAGAGATATTGATGATTGATAGAGAGATGGGAAGATTGATTTGGTGATCAGAATTAGTTTTACTCAGATTTTCCAAAAGCCTATATACCATTTCAGGAAGGTTAATCATTTTCCACTACAATAATCAGGTTAAAAATCATACAGCCAACCCATAAATTCTACAACATCTTTTGCTTGCAGAAGTTTGATTGAATCTCTTCTCTTCCTGTAAGCAGATTTAATTCCATCTTCTGTAATCTTCAAAGCTCAGTTTGTTCCTGCCATGGCATCTTGGTTATCAAACCAGCTATGCTAATGAAGTCTGTTTAACTCTCTCTGTCCTGTGTATTCCCACACAGAGACTTCCAATCTAACTAAGCACCAAACTCTCCACAGTGTGTGGGAAAGTGTTTGTCAGACCAAAAGGCGTGCAAGAAAGAGCAGTCAGAGGTTTGGGTATTTGGATTATGGTAGAAATATTGTGAACACCACTGAATGATCACATGCAGTGCCATCATTACATAACACAGAAATAGAATGGGTTTAAAACTGTAAATTTAGTAGTTCTTATGGCCCAATAAGATCTTTACGACCTAGCCATTCATGTTTTTAGGTTTTTTTCCTGAAATAACAGCAGTTAGATTTAATGCAAGTAGAGTTTTTCAGGAGCTCTCCTCTCTTCTGAAGCAGATGTGCAAAAGGGGAAAAAAACCCCATCATATTAGATTTTTGACCAAGTTAATTGAAATACCAACCCTGGTGTCTAGAAAAGGTATAATGTAGTTAGAGACATATAATGGTAAAATGCATAGCTTTCACATTATTCTGAAGGTCGCTATTGTAGTACCCTAGATCCGTACAGTAGGTACATAAAAACAAATTTAGATGCAATAATCAATTCCTCAAGTAAAGCTCATACTCGTTCCATGTATCACATGTGCTGTTTTGTTACTCTGCTTTATTTAGTGTGGCAATAAATCTTTGCATCCCCTATGGCTGGAGAAATTGGAAGTCTTGCATATTAATATTGTATGTCCACCCATAATTATTGGTGTAACTGTACAAATTTGAAACAATTCTAATTGTTAAGAATAATTTACCAACCTCTTTTTATTTCCAGACATTAAATCTTGCCTTCCCTGTTCCCCAGGAACACAATGAAGTGATTTAAGTCAATAAAACATATAGGACACACACTGGGAGCCTAAAATAATTTAATCTGTGTTTTCAGATGAAAACATATTGGAGTTAGAGTAAGGAACAAGATACTCAGCTTTTTGCTGACCAAGTGCTGCATTTTATTTGGCATTGTGAAAAATCTGGAGAAAAAAAATGTGAAAAATATTCAGGTTGTAAAAATGTTATTCTTATTTTCAAATCAAATCTGTTAAAGGTTAGTTAATGTAGTTCCAAGAAAAAATCAAAAGGATACTCTGAACATGTACTCAAAAGAGTACAAATAGTCCAAGAATCACATCTGCACTGTTTGTACAGTGCTGCCATCCACTGAATTGTAAGAAACTCACATTTGTTAATTTTCAACACCTATGAGTATTTTCCTCCTGATAAAGTTAAAAAACTTAAATTTCTTAAAAGGTCTTATCAATTTTATTTTCAGAACATAAAATTGCTGTCTCGAAGTCCTATATCAAAGAGAGCATTTCATGGCATGAATGTTTGATTAGAAGCCTTTGGATGGTGCCTTTGGAGATGCAGACTATCAACAGCAGTCATAAAATATACATTCAGTGACCTAAAAGGCTTAAAATACAAAATGTGCTTTTAGAACTTGGGAGCAAACAAAAAAAATCACAGCTTCACATTCTATCCAGTCACCAATAAGTGTCACAGAGAGGTAGCCATGTAGGGGTGAAGACTGAGTGGGGAAAGGATGAGGAGTAATAAAAGGAGAGAAAGAGCAGAGAAGGGGATGTGGTTGAGAAATGGTAGAATCTTCCATTGGGAAAACTTTCTTAAATCCTATATTTTTTCTCTCCACCCTTACAGAAAAAAGAGACTGTGCCCACTACCTTCTCTGAACTTGCATTTCTGTCCTTTTTGTAAACATCATGGAGGTCAGGTACGATTTATCTATAGTAGGTTTTGCTAGTCAGAAGCAATTGGTCTACACTGCCCTAGGAAAGCATGTGTGGGCAATGCAGGGCACATCTCCACCAGGCTCAAGTCACAGTGCTCATACGGGAAATTCAGCTGTGTAAATGGATAGTTGTCACCCTGATTTTTTCAGCCTTCTCTTCTGTTCAGTTTTCATGGTTTGGGTTTCTTTCTCACACTCTGCTCTGTAAACACCAGCAAAAGTTTATCATAACTTTAAGGTAGTTTTCATTCCTGTTCTTAGAGATATGGGCAGCTGATGGACAGTTGTCTTGACCAATGGGATGGGGAGAGGTGTCAACCTTCTCCCCCAATCCCTGGCCTTTGTAGAAATACTACAAATTGGAGTCAGACTTTCAAATAAATCAGTTCTCAGTTCATGCCTTCTAATCAAAGTGTGTGTGTTTGTGTGTGTGTGACAAACTGCGTCTGATAGTGCTTTACCTATGTCAAAAGTAAATGGAAATAGATTCAAATTTTCAGAGACTCCATTCTGTATCACTGATAAATCATCATATCCATTCCAGTGAGTCAAAATTAACTTCTCAAGAATGCTAATGATGAAATTTTTAGACAGCACAGCTAGCAGCCTATCCTTCTTGCATGTAAACTTAGAGAAACTGTCAGCATGAAAAACACAAAAAAAACCTATTAAAGCCAGTTGATCAGATGTTCCAAGTTGTCCCCATGAGATTTGCTTTCTGAACAGTGTTGATTATCTTTTCTATGGAGTCTTATTTATAATATAATTGCTATTGATTTAGCTCCCTATTCAATTATTTTCATTACCTCTGATATGTTTAAAATACAAAAAAATGATGCTTCAGAAAACAGGCAGAGTATGATGCTTGTCAGTAAATACACATCTACCTACCACAGTCCTGTAAATATTAAGGATCATGCCTGAGAAAACAAACAAAATTTGCCCTTTTCAAACCCAAAATGTATGTCTGAGCTATCAGAATCTTCAGGTGCATTGGATGGAATTCATCTGCTTTCAGCTGAGGGTTAAAAACAGCCTGAGTTATTTGCTTATGTTGTTTCAATAACCAAAGAAAAGAGAGAAAATCTTGGGCCAGGATGAACAGTCTTCTGCAGTCTGAGAAGTACTTCCATAAAAATTACTCAGAAGATCAAGGTGAAGAAAACTGATGGACAGCTCCATTAACTTCAGTAGGCATTTTTTAAATATTCACTTGTTAAAAATGAGTCTTGCACAACTCCTCTCATAGTTTAAACTCCTGAGTTCAGAATAGATACTTAAAGCCTCAAACCTTAAATATAGTTAGCTGTCTAAAGGAACTATAAACAAATGGACTTAGGATTTTCTGTACAAGTGTGTGTTTGCTCTTCATTCTGGTTTACAAGACTAAGACTGAAGTAACAAGCTCTGAAATAAACGTCTTTTGTACTGATTGGAAGCCTCAGACTGAAGGTGCATTATTTTCATACTTGAGAAGAGCTGAAATACTAACATTCCTTACTATTAACTTGACTTTTTTAAAGAGAATTAATGTGCTACCCAAAGATGCCTCAGTCAGGTAATTTTGTTCCATGAAAATAGGTTTTTATTTTTATCTCTAGATCCGATCTGAAACAGAAATAACTACTTACCTTGAAAACAAAGGAAAAATATTTTCACACTCCAGATTCCCACCTTAATCCCACCTTGGAATGTAAATTAAAAGGAACGAATTCTGAAAACAGATAATCAGTTGCCAGATGCAGCATCTGCTCTTCACACATCTTTGATAGAGGAATTGTTCAGCTCAATATCACAGAAGACATGTGGAAAAACGTAAGTGTGATGGTGTAATGGGTTAAAGTTCGTAACCAGGCAGAAACACCAATGCATGTAAGTGGTTTCACATTTGCCAAATTTGTTTTGTTAAATGTAGTGTAGTGGTCTATCTTCTCACTATGGAATACGATGAGAAGAAAGGCAAAACCCGCTCAACTTAAAGATAGAAACAGTTAGATTTATTAACACACACTAAAGGGCGAACAAAAAAACCATGAAACCTTTTTAAAAGTACTCCCCTCCCCCCTAACAACAGTTTACTTTTCCACAAAACAATGTAAAGAGACAGAAAATCAGAATTCTAAGTCAGTACCACTTAGAAAATAGTCTTTCATTCAGTCTTTGAGACAGACAAGTCCCTCCTGATTTTGTTCTGGTAACTTTCCGCAAGAGACACAGTCTGTGTGTGTGGCTTCCAGCTCCCACAAAAGCAGCTGGCCCAGGAATCTGCATTTGTGTACTTCCCAAAATGTCGCCCTTCCCATGACTACATATGGGCCATGGACTTACACATGGGGTTTCACCTTTTAAAGATGCACAGCTCCACAACAAAGGATTTCTCATTCTTCACTGGTGACGAGGCTTCAAACATCTGNCCCACCCGCCCTCGATGTTACCTCATGGCAGGCCCGCAGGAAAAGAGGAAGTTTCCCACAGTCCCACCTGTATTTAAGCTGTGTGTCCCAGAGGTGTACACTTGTATCTAATTGGCCAAGCTGGCTGTCAGTTTTAAAGTGGATCACTAATTGGTTTTTACCATTCATGCCAAACCAATACAGATGGGACAAGCCACTGACTACCTAATTGATACCAGTTATTTTTAGTCAGTGTCTGACACTCATCAAAGCTTTTAGAGGGCAATGTCATTCACTAGTGTGGAGCTGTATCACAGTAAAAAGCACCCATTTAGCCACAGTGACATTAGCTTACTAAAATATTTTAACAAAACTAAAAATCATGCCATCAATATATGTGGGGAGAGAACCCATCCTATTTCTGGGGTGGCAGGGGGATCCCAACAGCTAACGGTACTGAAAACTGAAGTAAGCATGACTCAAAATGAATGCCAAAATGTCATTGTGACTGGCCCAGAAACGCCAGGTATCCTTGGCATAAATTAGCTTTGGAGAAGGTATTTCAAAGACACAAAAGGGCGTTGTTGGGCTTTTGGGATAGCTGTTGTGAAGACATAGGAAATAGGCCAGCTAAATACCTTGCCTAGTCTCACAGAAGACCATTTGCTGTAGGACTGCTGAGATTTGAAGAACAGATACTGATTGCTACCACAACAGAGCACCATCAACAATGCTGCACCAACTGGGAATCCATCGCCCCCATTCATGACATGATTAGTGGACTAGAGAGGCAGGAGGAGGTCAGCAAGACTCGCTCACCCTTTAGGAGTCCTATATGGCCCGTGCCTACATCCAAGGGACAATGGGGACAGTCAGCGGCCTGAATGAAATCACACCAAGTCTAAGTGCTGCTGTGCCAGACCTGATGAAGCTTCAGTATGAACTGGAGTCTGAGACAGTAAAATGGTGCCACTATTGACATTGTCAAAACATTTCTCTGTATTCCTTTGGCAGCAGAGTGCAGGCTACAGTATACATTTACATGGAGGGGTGTGCCCAGCTGCCCAAGGGGCGGAAAAACAACACCACTATTTGCCATGGACTGATCCAAGCTCCACGGGAAAAGGGTGAGGTTCCGAGGTGGATTGGCACTGAAGCACAGCTCCTCCAGGCACCCTGACTGCCAATTCTGGGCTGGAGGCTCAAAGGGAAAATCCCCTCTGCACATCATGCCTCTGATGCCACATGGGGCAATTGGATCTCCCTGATCACACAGTGAGCTCAAACAGGAAATCCCAATTGTCCAAGGGTCTTGGAAGTCATCACCTTCTGGCTTGAAGGCAAAAATTTTGGATTATCATCAGAAGGGGAGGTTACACCATATAATTAGCTACCAGAAAATGAAAAGCACTACTCTCTGCATTGACAACTCCTGCCATATCATAGAGATACACTGAAAATGGAAAGGCGCCATATAGAGTCCAATATGCAAGCAAGTCAAAGGAGTCCTTGAAGGACAAGGTGGATCAAGTTAGATTGCAGAGCTGAAAAATGTCCAGCTGGCTTTAGATATCACTGAACAAGAGAACTGGCTGGCATTCTCCCTCTACACTGACTCCTAGACGGTAGCAAATGCTCCACGGGTGAGGCTGGACCAATCAAAAAATACTAACTGGCAGTGCAGAGGAAGATCCACCTATGCTGCTGAATTGTGGCAAGACATGACTGCCTGGGTAGAGAAGTTGACTGAGGAAGTATGTCCTATAGATGCACAGGTAGATTTGGGCAACTGAAGAGCATTGCAACAATGGACAGGTGGATCAAGATGCCAAGACTAAAGTGTCTCAGATTAATCTGGATTGGCAACATAAGGGTGAATTATTTCTGGCTCAGTGGGACCATGACACCTCAGGTCATGAGGGAAGAAATGTAACATTCAGATAGGCTCATGAAGGAGAGGTGTACTTAACCATGGACACCATACCCCCGGTCACCCATGATTGTGAAATGTGCTGCAATGAAGCAGGCCCAGGAGATAAAGCCCCTTGTAGTGGAGGTGGGGGGGGGCAATGGTTGAAATATAAATATGGGGAGGCCTGGCATATTGATTTCATCACACTCTCACAAACCTGCTAAGACAAGCACTATGTGCTTACGGTGGTGGAAACAACCATTGCATGGTTGTAGATGCAGCCTGTGCCTCAAGGCACTGCCCAGAACACCATCTTGGACCTTGAAAGGTGAGTCCTGTAATGATATGGCAGACCAGAAAGAGCTGAGTTGGACAACGGGACTCATTTCAAAAACAGCAGCATAGATACCTGGACAAGAGAGCCTGGGACTGAGAGGGTGTATCATATTGCCTCCCATGCAGCAGCCTTTGAAAAATTGAGCAGTGCAATGGGCTTTAAAAAACTACTTTGAAAACTGTAAGGGGTGGGACCTACTAACATTGGATCTACATTTAAAAAGGCCACCTGGTTAGTTAACATAGGCTCTTCCAATCAAGCTGACCCTGCCCAATCAAATCTCCACATACAGTAGAAGGGGACAAAGTCCCCATGGTGCATATGAGGAGTGTTTCAGGGAAGTTTGGATTAATCTTGCCTCAAGCAAAGGCAAACCTATCCATGGGACTGTTTTTGCTCAAGGACCTCATGCACCTGGTGGATAACGCAGAGGGACAGGGAAGTATGATGTACCTCAAGGGGATTTGATTTTTGGGTGAGAACAGTCTGCAATGTTGAATTGTATATTTAATATTAGTTACTGAATGTCAATGCCACTGTATGCTATAGCTACCATGGACAATGAATATGGACTGCTGCAGATACACCAGTTGTGAACTTCTAATGCAGCAGTTCATGGATTTTCATTTTAATGGAAGCACTAAATTAAGGAACATCATTCCTAAACCATTGCACTAATGAACCCAAACATTTTCTGAAGCACGTTAACGTTCACTGGCTGCAGCGCATGACTTCCCAGTAATGTGAACAGTTCAGACTGTGCTAAGTTCACTTCCACCTCTGCCATCTGCCATGGTCTGTGGTCTGTGAGGAGCAAGAGGAAGTTGTGCCACAAGTCTGGGTGCAGATGTTCCATGGCAGTGTAATCACAGCAGATGTGGATCCAGGCTGTTGATACTGTACTTACTCAGGTGTGAGATTCAAAGGACACATCACCCTCTGAGCTGAACTGCAGAAGGCAGACCACCTTTGTCAAGTATTTAATGTGTTTAGTTCATGTGTGATGGCTGGTTTGGGAAACAGATTTTCTAACCTTATATATCACTTCTGCCTTGAGAAAGCTGCCTGAAACACACTGAACAAACCAGCTGCTGTTTCACTGTCCCTAGACCAGAAAAGGATGGGTGGACACACACAGTCAGCTCTACATGAAAGTGTGATTGAGGCCTGAGATAACTGGCTCATTCTGTGGCACACACTGAACCAGGGAATGTGTAACCATGCATGGCTTATATTGGTCTTGTCAAGTGATTTGGCAGGGCAAAGATCTGGGGCTAATGGTGGTCAAATGATGTCACACTAGGAGATTTGTAATAAAGCATCACAGAAAGAGAACAATATTTGTTGCCAGATGACCTTCAGGTGAAATTTCTCTTTTGCTCTTTTTGCCTTGTCACAGCAATCACTTAGCAGAAATTTTGCCAGGAAAAAAAATTTAAAAAATAAGATGATTTCTTGCCATCAATACCAGAGAATACAAACTTCATAAATAATAATGTAACTATCCATGTATTACTCCGAGCACATGCAAAGTTGAGTAAAAGAGCCTGAAAGAGGTAGCCTTTTTTCATGGTGGATGAAAAATTAGGTTTTAGAAATGCTTCAGTTTACAGCTGTTTTTTCACTTTCTTACAGAGTTTTTTAATGCATAATTTTGAGTAATTACAATAACGATGTCTACAAATCACATTCTGTGTTCTCTTCTATAATTGCAATAGGCAAGAGCCTACTATTTTTCCTGTTAGTCTCAGAGGGAGGAAACTTACTATATGGGCTAATTGCTTAATTAGGTTGAAAACATTACTCATCTAAGCTTAGCAAATGTAAATTAGATTTTGTCCTTGAAAAATGGAGTAATATTTTGCTCCTGCATAGTACTGTGCATCTGTACTTCTCAAAAAAGGAATAACGTCCATTTAATAATATTCTGTTTTCTTGGAGTCCGCACTTTCTGTGAAAGAACACTGGGATACATTATTCCAGCAAGGCTTATGCTCTAGGCTGAGACAGAGAAAAAAAACTCTTGTCTTGCAAGGAGGAAGACTCAGTGTAATACTGTCCATCCTTATATGAATCATTCAGTACAGACTTTGGATAATATCCCTTAACCTGAAACATTCACTGCAGATTTGGTTATCAAACCACATCTTAGGGGAAAACATAAATAAAGGGAGGTTTTTTTCATCATGCAAGAACTGGAATGGTGTCCAAGTTGGAAATCTGGATGAACTTTACACTGCAAATACATACTAACACATTGGGGTTTTCTTTCTTTTTTTTTTGTGTCACTGTTATTTTTTTGAATTCATTATTTCAAAAGCTGATTTATATTTCTAGCCTTATTTCCTATATGGCTTATGTCTAAAAAGACCTATTTTTCACCTGTATACAGAAGAAATCCCCCAAATATTGCTATTGCTGAATTATATATCTCTCTGCTTCCTTGGTTTGCTGTGCTTTTCTCAGCAGTTTTCTCCTTTCTTTGCATATGGTCTGTATGGATATTTGGATTTTCTGGACATTTAATTTATACTTTTACTGTTCTGCCAAAAGAGCCAAGGCCCAAGTTCTCAAATAAACACAAAGTTTATTTACACAGCAGCACCATCCCTTGCCATATTTTTGGTCTGTCCCCTCAGCACTCTCACAGGCAATACTTGGGGTAGATTAGAGTTTGTAAAAGTCAGAAACCATTCAAAGGAGGCACAAAGGGCCAACCATTCTGTTTTAGAAGAAGAAAGAATTTGGCTGCATGGATATAAACTGTGTGGTCCTACTTGCCATCAGAAGCAGAGAATGAGACTGACCCCTCTGGTTTCATTAGTATACACATTGCCTAAGGGTCAGCATCCTTCCTCATTGCCTGGCTGAATTTGAATTTGTACAGTTCCTCTACACTTGACTTTCATCTCTGAAGCCTTCTAGTTAACTCTTGCTTATTAGTCAGTGCATGCTTCTTTCTCATTTTGCTATTGCCTTTTGTGTCAGAAGTTCTTTTGTTAAAATCTCCAATTAGATGTATACATGAACATCCAGGCCCTACAGCATATTAGACAGTATAAACACTGTCATCCAAGTCATTTATCATTGAATTAACAAATGAAGCTTTATAAGAAAAGATAAATTACATTAGTTGCTATGAAAAAGACAATTTATCTTCACTCTAAAT
The DNA here is from genome assembly GCA_013397315.1 of Donacobius atricapilla. Classification (NCBI taxonomy): domain Eukaryota; kingdom Metazoa; phylum Chordata; class Aves; order Passeriformes; family Mimidae; genus Donacobius; species Donacobius atricapilla. Next base: position 132,570 of record WBMY01005575.1, on the reverse strand, counting down.
GTCTATAGGTGAATCTTAGTATGCTTGCTGTGTTACTTTTAATGAACAAGAGTAGTGCTCCAACTTTGGTCTACTTTAAGGTTAGTTAAGCTCAGCCTTGATTTGTCCAACTATTATTTTCCACAGCATTCATTCGGGCAAGCAGTTTTCAACTACCACTGTAACATGTTTCACTACCATGTTATATGCAATTAATTCAAATAATATTTTTTCTGTATTATCAGGATTTTTTTAATAAGAAGTACACTTTTCACTCTTGCTTAGCCTTTACATTTTCTTTTAAAATTAATGAGGGGGTTCCTTTAATTGCACTAGCCAAGTTAAATCCTGATATTCTTTCCTTTTATGGGAAATTTTAAGCAATTGATAATACCAGTAGGCTGAAGATTGGTATTTCATTCTATCTGAGTTGGTGAAAGGACAATGCTACCGATAACAATGCCTGCAATATATCACTACGAAATGGGCTTGCCACTGTTATTACAAATTGCTAAATCACAAGTTCTGATACAGCTCCCACAAGCAGAATCCTAATCAGGTATCTTGCTTATACTCATCTCCTTGATTAATCTGAGCAGTTCAGTAAAGACAGCACAGATAGACATAGTGCATCAAAAACACTCTAATGAGTTATAAGACAGACTTTTGTTGATGTACAGTGAGGTAGAAAATGGCTATTAATGCCATTTGTATCATGGTAATTTAAGCATTCAACTCCACAGCTACCTGTGTGCTTAGAAGTGTACGTGTAAGTGCTCAGTCAGGCTTTCTTTGCTTTTCTAGTTTATCATCCTCACATATTCAGTTCTGACCATCTTTTATCTGCTTTTTAAAGTAAGCTCTCATTTGCTTGGTTATTTCTGTACCCTACCAAGTACGAAACAGCAACTGAAGTACTCTCTCTGAAATCTGAATCTCTTCTTTTTCTGCATGAAAACATTTCTTCTTTCACATTCCCCTGGAAGTGAACTCGATAAACTCTTTTAGTCTCAAACCTAGCACAGTTACATCAATTGGGGACTTTTTATGGGGACCTGTACTCATAAGAATCCATGTCTGTACTGTGAACAAAAATATTTTTGCTTATTTTCTTGTTTCTCATTATTTCTTCTGTCATATAGTCAACTTCTAATTCACTTTTAAGAAGATGAGAGCATACGCTTAAAAAATTTAGAAAAGATCTGTGAAAGGTCCCAGCACATGGTCAGTCGTCATCTTTAATTAGGTAAGGTCTCAATTTAGGTATGATCTCACATCATGTTTGGAGCAGTGAGCACAATCAGTCAACAAAGTAAGTCAGTAGGATAGCTGAGGATTATCTTATTCCCAACACCTCTTCAAAGTTTGAGCATGTCTATAGCAGACTATGACTCATGGCCCACATGCCCTCTAGAATAGGGGATGAATGCTTTGGCTGCAAATGATGGCTTGACAGCAGTGAAACTGTTGTCTACACTTCAAATAATAACTACATCTCAGAATTCTTCATTAGAAAATAGGACAAAATGATTCCGTTTATACCCTGCCTACAAATTATCATCTTAAACCACTCCTCAATAGCTATATTTATTTTCCATTTGCATTAGTATGAAGATTTTACCTGGTTAGAGCTCTTTTCAATGAGAAAAAAAACCAATTCTTTTTATAGCTACTGAAGACTTCAGATAGTACATTAAGAATACGCCACAAGCCTCTGAACAAAAAGACACCAGAACAGCTCAGACACCCAAAATAAACACTCCTGTTTAATGTAACTATACAGAAAACAGATTTGGTAACAAGAAATCAAAGATCCATACCAAAATACCCTTGCTATAGGAAAACAGAACAGGACAACAACCTTCAGGACCTCCTGCCTTGCATCACAGTATTTATTTTCCCTCTCAATGAAAGAAAATAAAATAGTTTTAACAAAATATAACAAGTGTGAATTTCTAAAATCTAGTGTTTTCAATGACTCTTCATTGTGATTTAAATTTATTTCCCTTTACGAGTTTCTCATAAGAAAGGATGCAATCAGAAAACATCAGTTTTCACTCTCATTTTTATTCCAGTGAAGGTACTTCACACTGCCATGTATAGACATCTTTTATATTTTTTTTTTAAGAAAGACTAAATGTAAGCATATTGTCCATTTTTTTTTCTTGTTTTAGGTCATCTGCAACAGGGTTTTGGAGTGAAAAGTTCCAAGTCGTTGTATGAAGATGTTCACAATACACGCAGTGCGGGATTTTTAATTTATACTCTGAGTTCTGTGTAGCCCAGGCAGAGGTACAGATATGTGTGAAGTGGGGAGGGTTGGTCTTGAGTGACCAAAAGTCTAATTTTAAACACAACTGTCTTGTTAAAATCCTAGATACCATAATTTACCCAATGTATGCCACCGTGCAGAAATGTGGATGAGTCACTGGGTCACGAGAATTGCAAAATACTGGCTGTTATTCCCTCATTGGATGACACATTTGTGATGGGGGGTTCTCTGTAGCAACGTGTATTTTAGGAGTGGAGCAGATGCCTAGTCCCCAATAAACCACTCCAGAGGAGAAGTCGTTTGGGGAAATTCAGGCAAGGCATTCAAGCTCACACATCCACACGCATGCCACATGGCTAGCAGCAAGGAGAGGCAGAAGGCCCTTTGCCTGGGTCCGTTCCTGCCAAGTTTATTTCCAGTGGTGCTGAATGAGTGGTCCAGTGCAAAGAGGGATTTCCCAGCCAGCTCTTGGCTTTAGTATGAGCTACAGCAGCCAATGACCTTGAGGCACTGGGGCGGTGCAAAGGGCAGGTAAGGTCAGTGTCCTAGAGGAAAAACGTGGCCAAGGGTCAGACACAAAGGGATGGGGGAAAAACCACATGCACAGGGGGTCACAGGGGCAAATCATCGTACACAGGGCACCATTGGGAGGTGCAATCTCTCAAGCAAAGCAGGTGATTTTATTTATCCTGCCAGGGCCAACTCCTAGCTATTGTAACAAAAGGCTGCACGGATTACACAGTTCTCAATACTATTTCCATTACTAATCAAATATATAGGTCTAAATCTACACAATGCTTATAAAGGGCATAAAACTGATCTCCATAATTGTCATCCCTTCCGCATAATTCCTCTGGGCACAATGGATCTGGTATTTTTGCTTCTCTTCTGGCTCCCTCTGGATTCTACCTTTTCCTTTTTAAGAAAATTAAAAGCTAGGAATTTCAGAACTGTGACAATAAGTCACTTTAAGAGCTTTGACCATGACTGTACTTCCTACTGTAATTGTCTGATTATGCCTTTGGCAGGAGTACTAAAGCCACTTCATGAAGAAAAAAGTTCAGGTTACCTTAAGCTCTTTTTAAATTTATCATAGATTAATTTTTTCCTAGTACAAAACTGGAAGAAAATTATAATAAAACTGTATCAGTTTTGCTTCTTAATGATATTTAATTGAAACAAAGCCAAGCTTCTCATCTAAATAAGAAAAAAGGAGGGGTTTTTTAAGCAATGTATGTTCAATTCAGAGCTCTGTGAATTTGGTTCCTTTTTATCAAGGGGAAGTTAAACTCCAAATAGTAATGTGAAAATATTTATGAATGTACACGTTCACCTGTAGAATTATGCACTTCTTTGTGCCTAGAAGACCTCAGGAATATGCTTAATAGGACATTTGCTCTCACCAAAGACTTGCAGATTTTGAATGGCAGTGTTAAGTCAATTGCATCTGAATGTTAAGGGAAAGACATGAAACTAGAGTTTGCTCACTGAGAAGATAACAAGCAACATCTCAGTGCAATAAGTTGATTTTTTCTGGGTTTTTTGCCTTTCTGATTCACTGTATAGCTGAATTAAATGGCACTAGTTGATTTTATTTGAGGAGATATAAGGAGATGTTATGCACCCCATTGAAGCTAAACAACATTGAGGGCTACTGGAAAGGTAGCTCACCCACTTCCACAGATTTTTGTATGCTCCTTAGAAACCAGCTTTCGGTTCCCTGGAAACAGACAGTTCTCAGTAGCTTATTTCTGAAGTCAGTCAAGTAACAAGAAGTAATCTTTACTATCTGATCAGCGGTATTACATGCCTATGCTTCTGTCGCTCTGATTTTTTCAGTCTTCTGTTTTACAGTTTCATGTTTTGGGTTCTTTCTCACGCTCTGGTCTGTAAACACAGCCAATGTTATTGTAGTCTAAGGAAAGTTTTTCATTCCTGTTCTTAGAGATATGGACAGCTGATAGACAGTTGTCTTGATGAACGGGATAGGGAGAGGTGTCAACCTTCTCCCCCAATCCCTGGCCTTTGTAGTAATACTATATAATGGAGTCAGACTTTTAAATAAAGGTAGTTCTTAGTTCATACCTTCTGATCAAAGTGTGAGTGTGTGTTTGTGTGCGTGTGATGAACTACGTCATGCTTCTTCTTTTTCTAATTATCAGCTTATGTATTTTAAGGTTGGTCTGCAACAAGTTTGCTCACGTGATGAGTTACAGTCCAGATGTGAAAAAGGAGTACAGGATGAATTTTGCTAAACTTTAAGATTCTCCTCAATTTCAGCTTCTCAGTTCTGGCAGGATACTCTGCATCTGCTCCTTCAGAGACCAGCTGCTGCATGCTGCAGTTTTCAATTCAGAGGGGATGTTCAGCATCTGGCTGTCCCAGAAGAAGACGAGCTGACATTCTGCTTTCTATGGAACAGACCTCAACAACATTACCCAGCAGATCTGGATGAAAATTAAGCACTGAGCTTCAAGCTAAGATTTATGTAAAGAGTCCCAGAAAGTGCTGATGAGGCTGCACTGAGGCAGAACATCATGGCACTCTCTACAGAACATTAAGGTTAATTATCTCCTAAGTGCATGCTAAACCCTATTTGCTTTCTTCAGAAGCTCAGTTTGAGCAGCCATAAGTTTATTCTTAAATTCTAATGTAAAGATGCTTCATGATCTTCTCCTCAGGGGAAATTGCTTTATTCATAAAATCCATTAGGGTCTCAACATCAAAGCCATACAAGCAATAATGTCATTAGATAGTAATCTGAATCATGTGAAGAAATATACTTGAAATGCCCTGCCTAAGGCTTCAAAAATCTTCATTGCACCACTCCTGAGAAAGAGTGAAAAGAACACAGATAAAATGGGGCCAGAAGTACATGAGTTTTGCCCTACAAATCTCTTTAGTGACACTCACTACTTTCATATTCTAGCAGGCCTTCATTTCACACTAGCCAGTACAGAGGGAAATATTTTCTAAGTGCCACCAGAAGCACTGTTAATGTGTAGAAACATAGAACATTACAAGAAAGGAAACTAATTTTTCTCTTCCTTTGGTTCTAGGTTTAGAGGTCCCCTGAGCTCAGCTTCCTGCTTGTTTCTTCTCTTGTATACATCCCTACAGATATCATCCAAGTATGGCCAACAGAATGTTTCCTCTGTAGATATGAGAAACAGAATCCCATCTCTGTGTCTTAGCTGGAGAAAGTCACAAATGAGGGGTAATTCAAAGGAGGAAATAATTTTATTCATCAGACAGAATAATCTGTCTCTGGTTTAATATGGATTTGCCATTGGTGTGACTGTCAGGTGTGGAAAGAATGTCTTGCGAAGAACCACAGATCCCAGCTATCTTTCAAATATTTAAAGCTAGAAATATTCAGATATTCTTACCAGTTTTCAGTAGAAAAGTCCTGATAAACCCTTGCATTGTGATTCCTATAATTTGCTTCTTCCCTACAGAAACATAAAGAGCAAACATGTGGGAATGCATAGTCTCACTAAGGAGGCTTTGAATTTTTTTCTCCCAGGTGTTTAATTATTCAACATAAATCTTATTAAAATTTTTCATGATAATACCTTTCTGATCCACCTTTGTCTGTTTCCTGAATCTCACATTTTTGAAATGGTCTTTCAATAATTAATCTTTAAGATATTTTTAGGACCTGAAATATTTTTAGGAAGCAAATTAATTACACATTTACAATAGAAATGTTCTGGAGTTCTTACACATGTAATTAGAGATAACCTTTGAGTGGTACTTATATCCAGAATGTGGCTTTGAGTTCCTGCAAGGCTGTTACTAAAAAATACTGTACTTCTTATTAATGAGTCTCATATTGGGCTAAACTGAAATATGTACTAAGAATTACATTAATATTTGGAACTTTACCCTCCTGAATCCTTTATGCTTGAAAAATATCTGCTGGCAGTAAATACACTCCACTTAGAGAAACTAGATTTGACCTTGCAATACCCTGCAAATGTACCAGAGGTGCTTTCTTCTTGTTCACTTAAATAAGGCTCCAAGCACTTGCTGTATTTTTTTGTTACCAGTTAAAGTGTTCTTGCTGCATGAAGATTCACATCTGTGACAGCAGCTGAGAAAATGTTTTATTTTTATCTCCCTGTGATCATAACCCCTTCAATTAATACTATGAATTAAGCAGGGCCCTCAAACTACCTTTCCCATAACAGTTGTTTCCCCTCAAAGCCCAGCTGCCTCATTTCTTGCAAAGGGGATTTTTCCTGACTCCAGGGTCTCATCAAACATTCTGCAGTCTTAAAATAAACTTCTCTTTTGTTCTTTGTGTGAAACCTAGATAATGGTGATTTTGCTCCCAAACATCAAAATATGAAAATCTGTCTATCTTCTTTCATTACCTGCTTATTTGTAATAACTGAAATCCATAAAACCTTTTTCTTAGATTAGCCCAAATTTTTTGTGTCCGCACCTTGCAGCCATAGGCACTTTCTGTTCTGTATAAAGTCCAGATTGCCAAGACAAATCCTAGAAATCCTTCTCTTCAGTAAACCTTGCAGACATTTATGGACACACTTGAAGCCCATATTTAACAGCATTGTGCTTGTCACATATTTAACATATCCAACCTAACGCCAGTCTGTGAGATGACTGAATGCATTTCAACTTTGTGACATTATTAGGACATAATTCTACTTTGTGCTCCGCTTGCAGATAGCTGGTCTAGGTCTTTCTCAGGACCAGACAACAGAAGTTCATGTACTTAGCATGTCAGAAACGCCCTCTTTATCCTGTGATCCAGCAGCTGCACAGATGTGTTCATCATGTGACCAGTTATACACCTGTCACGAAAGAAAGATGCCATGTTTAAATGCCCTCTGGAAAGATGGTGGGTATTGGGATATAGATTATATTTCTCTATGTTTCAGGCTGAAGGTGGCTGACATATGTTGGGTGCCTAGCTGAAAAACAGTTTCTATGTGTTTACTACTAGACTTATTAATGTCAAAGTCTCACTAAAACAGTCACACAGTCAAAATGGTGACTGTATTCTTTAACCATCAACACAGGCCCAGCATGATTTTGGTTTATCCCACCTAGCAACACTACTAGAAAGGAATGTCTGAGCATGTTTCAGGGGATGGCTTGAAACACAAACCCTCTCTAATAAGCTAGATAAACTGTAAGCTGTATAAACCAGGAGATCTTCTTATGAGGGGATATCATTTAGATGAAGAATTATGGGCTATACAATGCTGCTTGCCCTCAGAAGCATAGGATAAAGTTTGGTCTGCATGACCTGCTTGTATAGAAGAAGCCTGTGATAAATAAACACCCAACTGGGAATGAGCTAGTATCACATTAATAAGATTAATTATAAAGAATTGTCTTTCTTATGTTCTTAAGTGGATACCATAGCTTGTAATAGAAGCAATTGTCCAGATAAATTACTTATAAATCTTAATCTTACTCTAAACAAGAGATGGGACAGTTGTGGCACCACTACAAACCTCTGTTCAGCCAACTAGCTAGACCCCCACTGACTGTGAACAGTTTCCAATATCATAGCCGTTTAGTAATATTATATGGAGTTTCTCCTAACAATCCTTCCTACATAGACTGGTGTCAGTCAGTTGTAAGCTTTTTAACCCCCTATATTTTACCTATATCTGACCCTTGCCTCTTTATATCAGCAAAAACTAGCTTCTGAGAGATAGTGTGAGTAAAATAATAATTGCAAGGACACTTCCATTGTAGATTATTAACTTCAGTATCCCAGCACAATTGATTAAGGAACATCAGTCTAGGGAGTTTAGATTATGCTAAAAGCTGTGACAAGGTGACAAAAAGTACGAGTTTAAAGCCACTGCTGTATGATTTGCCAGAAGCAGCTAACATACTGAACCTGCAAAAGAATGTGAGAATAGCACAAAGGATACTGTCGCTTACCGTGGCTAACTATAGTAAGTGGCATGACAGCACATCTCATGTTTGGCTGAACAGCCTCCCTGAGTGCTCTCTGACACTAAAGCTGCATCTCTGTCCAGCTTATGCTGCAAAGGGCATTCATGGGACTGGTAAGTGATGAAATAAATCTTTGAGTTAATCACATATGGAAAAAATGTTTTTGAATATTTGTAATTACTGAAGCCTGTCTTTCTACAGATTTTTTTTTAATTTTAAAACTGAAATTTATGTACATTTTCCTCACATCTGAACTCTCACAATTCTCCTTTTCCTCCTAACTCCCAGCTGATTCCAACCATGTCCATGGTGACTGACTTGCCGCATGAAAACGCTGAATGACTAACCTGCAAACCACAAAAGAAATATCTGTTGAGTTCAGACTTAAGCCTTTTTCTCATCAGAGACACTAATTTTATCTCTCGCACTTCCCTGTCACCATTTTTCATCAAAGTTTTGGGACTAGAATAGCTCATTAAATATGATTGAAATTAAACTGTAGATTTAAAATCTACTGCAAGGAAGGGAAGTAACAGACAGAGAAGTCCCATAATAATCTTTCTTTTGGAAAACAACCTAGAATATTCTTTTTCCTGCATGCCCAGGAGGAATAAATTCCATTTTCTTCTCTTGGCAGGAAATCTGAAGTGCTGGAACACATTACTGTTGAAAAGCCATGAAATTGATTCTCAATCAGCTCTTCTGCTGGAACATTTTAGCTATAGTCCTGGTATTTAAAAAGTCATCAGGAGGATATGTTTTGGCACAAAGTCAGGTGGACATGACAACATGAAATGGCATTGCCTGGCTTTTTCAGGATTGCATAACTTTTCACAGAAGAAATGCCTCATTACACATCATATTTGTTTAAATTTCAGTAGAATGCAACTACTATCAGCTAGAGTCTATACAAATGGCTTCAAAAACCCTGTTTACAGTACAGTGCTTGGGATGATTGCTAGTATTGACATTTCAATATTCAGTATCTGGTATGAAAATTACCTGGGGTCTCAAAAATCAGGATTTCTGCCTCAGTACTGTGTCTCTTTCTCATAGATGTCCTGAAAGAAAGAGACTAAGAGTAGTGTGCTTTTATTCTTGACATCAGTCTCTAGGCAACAAAGAACAACTGAATAACATATTATCATAAAAGGTTAAATGTTAGGAATCATATAAATACTGCATGTATACATACAGGTAGATCATCTATACTCACAATACATTGATGTGTATACATGACTATGCAAGCGTGTGTAAAATGTGTGTGTGTATATATATGGACAGATATGTACATAAAGGTACATATGGTAGTGTGATTCTCATATAAAAATGCATCTATAATACATATAGGTACAATATGTATATTATATGCATAACATACATATACCAGAACAAACATGTCATGTGGCTCTCATCATATGCGTGCATATATAGAGAGATTTGTGCGCA